>CABFOV010000118.1:258728-269530 GCA_902141375.1 Timema poppense
AGTGGTTCGCATCCCACGTTAAACTGTAGGTCCTCCATTTGATCTCACAATCACCCTACCATTACACATTAGCGTAAGTGTGTACAACCCGAACAGATAGTCATACGTGGTGATGATTATGATAATATAATATAATTAAAGCGGTGCCCATGGGGAACAAAAAACCACCACCCTCTAAAGTACAAAACTCCAAACAAATAAATGAAATAGCCATTCCTCGGTAAGTGTTAGAATTTAAATTGTATCTATATCGAATATGAAACAGGTATTTAGATTAGCTAAAAATATATACGTCTTCACTCCTAATAGTTTAATAATAGTAATAATAAACACATATTTTCTCATTTATAGCTTTTCATTATAAATATTAATAGTTTATTTCAAGCAACGTAAGAACTAGAACTATTAAGTTCGTAAGAAAATATTTTCATAAATCACAACACTAATAAATATTTTAAAGAAATATTTTATCGAACAATTATTCAATAGATCTGAATTGTTGGGTTTGCGAGGTAAGTTTCAGGATCATGTTTGGTTTGCTCGTAGCTGGAAGTTCTGGGTTCAAATCTCAGCCACGTGGACCGAGGGCTGTTCTTCCCTAAGTGTTTATCCACGATTCCTTCACGCAAATGAGGATACGCTTACTTTAATATATATTTTCCTTAGCTCTATTCCGTTATTATGATTAAAATGTATAAAACAGATGGATAGTAGCAGGGCCGGATTAATGACAATAATTGGTTTGGTGTTAAACGTCTTAATTTGATTATTTGAATTTTTATTGCGTGGGTAAGGAACGGGTCCAACTACTAGTTTTATTTATTTGTTTTATTTAACGTGCGCTTTCTGAACCAAATGATTATATAAGCACATGAGAATTTCTATGAGTGAGATTGAAAGAGCCGAACAATTTTGCAGGGAAAGGTATTCTCACAAAACTTACAGGGTTATCTTACATACCACAATCGACATGGGACCGATGGCTTTACTTTCTCTCCAAAAGAAGTTATGCTATGAATTGTTATCACTCGAAAGAAATCCTTTGACCCCAGCGGGGTTTTAACCCACGAGCACCGGGTCTTGAGGCGAGCACTTTACTCAAAGACCAGTGAAGTCGACCAAACTGCTAGCATTATTATATGATTGAATGCTAAAGTATAAAGATAGCGCCACAAACACAAAATCAAATATTGTTCGGGAATAGGAATAACAATCTCAACTAAAATCATTCATGGCTGTACTAATGAGCACGTAAACTAAATGCAAGGCTCATTTAGTCCAGCCTATTGGCAACGGGGAGATCGGGGTTCAATTCACAGCCTGTCATTCTCGAGATATTTTTTCTAAATGTTATTCTTCTATTTATATATGAAAGTACAGGTACATTTCCCCTACATTCTACCTTCATCACCCCTACCCTATTAACGGGAGTAAATGTGTATAGCCCGAACGGCTAGTAAGGCAATGAGATAAAAACTAAAGTTGAAGAACGTCGAGCAGGATCTTATCTAGGGTGCTGTGCTCATTATAGGAGCCAGGGAAAACTTTACTAAAATGCCAAATAGCTATTTGTGCTAAATGGTTTGTATTTTGTTTAATCTGCATGTTGTTCTTCTAATTAAAAAAAATCTTTACATTAATCAACACAATGAGGAGCTTTGAGCGTAAAATCACCACTCTTTTGATTAGAAAAGATGTAAAATAAATATTGTCAATAGATATATTGTGTTTGTTTATTTCTAAGAGATTCTTAAATATTTTATTCCTATAAACTTATTAGGTAAATACAAATATTTATGGTGATTTAAAAAATTAAACTAAATATTAGAGCTAGTGTTAAAGGGTGTTAAATTAGTGAAGAACATTTTTTAAATAACGGCTGTTTCCATAAGCTACGGGATTTTTTTAAATAGTATATTGAATTAGGGTTAACATTTATGACTAATTACCCTTTTTAATTTATTGTTTTGCAAACTTTTGTGCATTTTTATGTGTTTGAAATATCAATTTTGTGTTGACAACTACAAATATGTTTTTTGTTAAATACTGTTTTTGTTTTGACAAATGCTATGCATTTTTATTAATTTATTTTAAACAAATATTATTCAAGCAAAGTATTTTTTTTTTTTTGCCACTACATGAACGTCACTGTTCAACGCTCGATTTATTTATCTGGCCATAACATAATAACTGTCCAAATAGCTAGACATTCTTTTGTGACTAAATATTATATTGTGCTTACTGTGGAGGGGGCTTGAGCAGAGACTTATTTCTTATAATGGTTTAGGGTGAAATCATCTCTTATGTATAATTTACTAGCAGGCTGATCCATTCTTTGTACTATATCAAACTATTCAAATTAGGACGTTCAACATCTGGCTGCTAGCATTTATATAATTCCTCCTTGCACAATACCAAGCTAACTATGGCAATCATAATTTAAATTTCACGCTCAGCGTTCACTCATAAATTTGAAATTTTAACACTTATCTTATTCTCTGGAGTAGTCACCCTACCTTTTCCCCAAATTTAAATATTCTACCGAAGTTAAAACGTCTTTCTTATTTTGACTCCTTCCTCCAAGTCCTGGAGCCCAATTTTAAAATTCCTCATTTCGTAAATTGTCCTTGTTAAATGAATTGGTTCTTCTAAAGATCTTCGAAATTTCAATTATTCATCCTATCTCGATGGGGCTTAGATTTTTCTGAACACACAGCTAAACTCACTTTTGTTTTTATATATTACTAGCATGAAGTACAGCTTTGCCCGGGAGAATAGTTCAGGATAACCAAAAAGATTAAAAAGGGTAAAAATTAAAGCAAATTAATTTTTCAGAGTTATATAATAAGTTAAAAACAAGGTTTAAGTATATAAAAGGGGTACTAAGGGAAAAGTGATGGACAGACAGACAGACGGAAAGCCAGACGGCATTGCGGAAACCGTGTTTTTGGTTTCAGGGGGTCATTAAACGTTGACATTTATCGAAATTTCAAGTTAGATTTTTTTGTCAATCACAATACTAGTAGATATAAATCGTTCCTTGTATTTATTTTGGTTATTTTTAAACAGTAAATAAGGTAGATTTAACTCAATATTTATCTGGCTTTGGCCTTGTATACAATATATCGAATCTAGTATGAATTTGTTTTTTTTTCAATAGGAAATTCAGGGGTTTATTTTAATGTGTAGAGTAGTTATCTCTTTTGAAATATAAATCGTAAACCTGGTTTTAAAAGGTATCTTATGCACTCGACACACCTTTAATGCTCTTTATTTTAACAATCACATAATTAATGTATTTATTAAACTAGTATTGAGTCTTGGGGGAGACTAATTCCCAGTTTTCTCTCTATTGGGTGTGCCACTGACCTATATATACATATATTTGGTATATCATATATATATACACACACACACACGAGTATATCATACCCAAGAAAGAACAAACAGATAAATTCTGAATTAGTCTTTTTTTGGTGGTATAGCTTCAATTTGAGGAAACACTCAAATTTTCTATGTTAATAGGCTGTAATTTATAAATTATAAGAACTACATTATATCTATTAAAATAACTGAATATTTGGTTTTTGCTTAGAAACATTTTTGACAGTATTTTATTTTGTAATAAATTAATGGAAAACTATCACTTTATAAACATTTTCCCGTAAATTAAAATGTATAGTACGACACGATCTTACATACTTTCTCATTTAGTAACTAACCAAGAGTTGGTTTACTTCATTTGTATATTACAATTATGAATCAAATTTTCATAAATTTGTCGTCAGTAACTCATAAGGGATTGTCTGTGCGGTGCGCTGTACCATTTTTTCAAACCTCTAAACACTTTAATCAAGATTGATCCTGCTAATTTTAAAGTATGGTGTTGCGAGTAAAGACATGCCTACTTTGATGAGTTTTGTGTAAATCTTTATATTAATTGTATAAAGCCAAAAATGACCGAGCTCGATTGAGTATGTATATTAATTTGGATATCCTTCTGCTATAAATTGTGGGCAGGAGGAAGATCACAAACCAAACATGTCTGTGTCCTTGTATATGTGTGCGTGTGTGTTTAAATATCAAACACACACACAAGTACGATTCTATAATTGTTATTTTTAATTGTTTAACTTTGTAGAAATTCAAACCATTCTATTCTCAATGAATAGCTCTTAGCTCAGGCTCGAATAAACCCCGAGCTATTTAAAAAAGAAGTTGGGCTATATTAGGTTTTATTGGGTTTATTGTGGTGTGATTAAAGATATTATGTATGTTATCTGATCTGACCAATTATGCTAACATATTAATTAGTGCCTAGAGTGTTACTTTACAAAGAAAATAACGTCCACGCCTACCAATAATATTATATTTTATAAATCAATTCTTTTAAGGAATTAAAACAATAGACACTGGTTAACAAAATTCAAAATATAACTTTCATGCAATCATGTTAGTAAAATTTGGTTCTTAGAAAAGACTGTTTTAAATTTAAATTGTATCTCTATTCTTTAAAATATTCAATAACATTAATTTTATCTAGTCCTATGTCAGTATGTTTAATTCCATTTCCAATCTATCTACATTATTTAAAGTAATTAATCATATTTTAAATATTTAAAGTAAAATAGACTAACTACTTAAAAAAATTACACAATTTCTTTGTATTCAAAATAAAATAAGATTTTTTTTAAGTGGGTATTTTTAATAAAAACCTATGTGGAGTTTTTTTGGGGGGCTGTATAGAATTGTAACAACCCTGTCTTAGCTAACTCTACTTGATTTAATTATATGCAATTGTAACAAAGAGCTATTGCATCCATATTATTTACCTTTACATTTTTATCTTTATTGTTAACTTATATCATTGACGTGACTTGATATGAAATGTATTTAATTTTATTATAAAACCACTTTTTCAATTACATTTTTATATACCGTTGTTTGATACTTGTAAACAATTGGAAACCCCAAAAACAACAATACCTAATCATTTAAGGAAATCTTATATTGTTATATTTCATTTCAATATTAGTTAATCACTAACTTCCAATACTTAATTTAAATAATTTTAAAGATTAGACACTTTACAAAGATTTTTGTTTATTAATAAATAAATAAGTGTTTAGTTTGTCATTGGTTTTATTTATAGTTCTTTACCTAACGCTAAAGGACTGGACTTTGTAAATACTATGGGAATTAAACACACATGGAAATGTATTAACTTTTTCACAGTTGTTTTGTAAAGTTTTGTAAAATTTTACTTAATATAATTTATATTTTTATTGTCTTCAGGTTTAGTATACTATAATTTTGATCGTAAGAAGAGTAAATGACTGTCACAATCGTTAGCAAAACTACATTGATTTATTCATAGCTCAAGTAATGTGATTTAAATCTTTAACTTTCGATATATATTATAAATAGGCCTACCTTTAAAATAATAATTTAGTAAAATGCCATCAAAATTGTCCACCATTTTTTGTTATGTATTTATTTATATTTTCTAAACCTGTTCTTCCTACAAGAATTAGAGTATACCTGGCCAAACGCATTGGGGGTGGTTTTCACCTTTAGAGTAGTTATTACATTTTTTTTTACATCCTCGTCAAAAGAATGTTGGTAAATTTCCAATAAACAATACTTCTTAATTTTAAATTATTATAAGTAAAATCCTTCAATATAATGTTAATGTAAAAATAAATTGTTTTTATCCAAAGTAGCTTTAATTTGGTCTATTATGAATTATTATTAAAACAATTTAAAAGATTTATCCACATTTTAATTTATTGGAACTTTTATTTTAACGATTATTTTTCAATTAGAATTAGTTATTATATTAATTAATGCAGAATATCAAGGTTTTAGGCCTACACCTTAATTAGAATTACAAATCTAATATACTATTATTGATAATTAATAATATACTATATTATGCATGTGTACACACTGAAAGAATGTTGAATTAAAGCTACTACAGCTATGCATAAATTTGAAATATATACCTGCCATTCAATCAACCCTACAGGCGACGAAATGTCTAGCTGTACACAAGTAAACTAACAGAAGGGTAAATGGAATTGAAGTTCTCTACAAGTACGAAGCGTAGCGGATTTGAAACAAAATAGAGTGTATGGGGGTTCCCTCTTAACTATAGATGGGACGCTTGAATCCTTGATCCCCTCGAATCGTAGATATTCAAGAGATTTGAGATTCGTAAAAATCTAAAAAGAGTATCTCGATTACAAATTGTGAAGACCTTAACTTGATAAAATAACACACCTAAGCAATTAATAAAATAATTATATAGACTTGTAAAGTTGGGAGGGTAACAAAATTTCAAAAAGGATAAAATTCTATAAATACAATTAAGTAAAATAAAAAAGTGTTCTCTTAGTTGTTACTGGCATAATAGACATGACAAACCAAATAGCATTTGTCAGTGGCACCAAACCTTAAATATTTACATTTTGACTTAAATTGAACATTTTTAAAGATTCGATTATTCAAATTTATATTCGAAATTTGAAAGAAAATTTAATATTCAGATTTAAAATTAGGACTCAAGAAATCCATCTCTAATTTTAACTGTATCTTTAAAAAGTAGCTAAAAATTACAGATTTTAACATCAACCAACCTCACATGATAAATTTATCAAAATAATGTTCAATTTCCAAATATTATAATCCCAAATTTTGTATTTTTTCAACATTTATAAAAATAAGTGTGTTATATGTTATTTCATCAAAAGGGCCACAGGTCTGACATGGATTGGGCCACATGGGGCTCGCGGGTTTTAAGTTTGACTTTCCTGACTAAAACTATACTCTCAACCCTATCTTCTAAATATTTATGCACTTAAAATCAGGATCAATCTTAAACAAACATAGTAAAGTTACCCATCTGATCCTTCTAGGATGGAACCACCATCCTCTATTAGACTTGTGGACGACCAAGCTAGCAAACAGGGCAAGAAATGAGCTATGATACTTCTGATTCAGATTTAAAAAAAAGTTGATTGTATTATTCTTTAATGATAAATATTTGTTATAAACCATTCGCATATGTATAATGTTGTTTGATTGATTTTAGTTTTTTCATTTAAAATTGGCCATCAGAGGCTGAATATACAACGTTATACCACTAAACTAAGTAGTACCAATTTCCCTTTTTTTACCTTTAGTATGTTCAACACAATAAAACTATTAATGAATTAGGGGCCTTAGTATTCTAAATGGCGTATATTTATATGGGTTTGGGCTAAAGTACTCGTCTCAGGGCCCGATATTCATGGGTTTAAACCCAGCTGGGGTCGACGGATTTTTATTGAGCGATAAAATGCCGTTGCACAGCTTCCTTTGGAGGGGAAGTAAAGACGTTGGTCCCATGTCAATTGAGGCATGTATAAGAAACCTGGAAGGTATGTGAAAATGCCTTTACAGGCAAAATGGGTAAGCCCTTTCACTCACGTTTTGTAAAAATTCTCGTGTGCTGATATAATCAGTCGGTTCGGAAAATGTACGTTTAATATCTTGAATAATAAATATATCTTAAAAATTCACCCGCATTAGTATGTGGAGGATATAGAAAAATTAAACAATAATAAACAACATGAAGAAAACCACTTTCAGTACACCTGTCCGGGATTTGAACCTCTACCCCCACTTACGCGTATCGTTGCCCACGCGGAATAAACTTCAAGCTCAGCTAGTTTGGTTTGCTGGTGAGGTGAAGGTCGGGGCTTGAATCCCATATTGTGGATGGCCTATTCCTAAAAGTTTTCCAACTTTCCTTCCACGTAGATGTTGGTACAATTCCTCTTAATCCTATATTCCCTACTCCATTAACATATTTAAATTGGAATATATCCGATAGGTGGTAAGATGTGGTGTAAAATAATACCTCTTTGCTGTGTGTATTTAATATATTGAGATTACTAAGTAATGACTTCTTATAATATTTTCTTATACTTAATTTAGATAAATAAGCGGTGTGAGCTAGAAAACTTAAGCTTTGCTAGATAACAAGTTTAATTTCCATAATCATTACCTTTTACCATTTCAACATGCTAAGAAACACTTAGAGCCTAGGTAGTAAAAATGAATGCACCTTCTTTGATTAACTATTTTCATTTACTTGCAGTAAATTATTAACTTGTTTGAGTATTTAAAGCGACATAATTATCACATACAAACTTGTATCCAAGTTTACAATTGTGTTTTTGTGACTATGTGATTTGTAGAAAAATTTCTTGGACAAATGTTGTTTTTACAATTTCACACATTGCCTACAGAACAATTTAAATGCATCTACCTTTTCGCAACGTCTTAGAAAGAAAAATATGTTTTCACTCAAACTATGACATGGCAACAGTGATAAATGATAGGTCATAGATTAGGACTTATGTGTACAAAGAGAGTGTACTTAAATAAAAAAAAAAAGAAGCATAGAGTTTCCTGTTTATATTTTAGAACTAACTTGTGAAGCGCTTGTAAATATGTGTGATATACGTTGCTCTGCATTCAAATCCATCGTGGTAAAACTTCCTGTTATTCTGAATACCTCTTTTATTCTTATACTCTCTTGTTCTTACCAGACCTATAGTACGTATGTATCATGCGTGGAATGGAAGGAAGCATTTATATATATATTTTTTTATTTAACATGTAATAAGTATCTTTACATCCAAAAACATTAGCCGCCATTAAATTTAATATATTCATTAGTATTACAATTTTAGTTGTGCTGTAGGGAAATTTAAACAATTAACCAAATATATTATTTTAATTATCTAATTGATAATGAAATATTTTTTAAATTTTAATAAAGTTCCCATTTTTTACTGGAGGAGGGAGGGTTGATTAAAATGTCAATGTCTTGAACGTTGTCACTAAATTTGAGTTAAAAAAAGGTAGATTTATAATTATAATTTTTTTTTAGCGTTCTACTATACACTTAGGTTGTTTGTTATCCCTTCCTGCGGCTTTGGGGGTAACTGGTTGATATCATGATGACGGCAACGTTGTGTTCCGACCCGTGTGGGAAGGGGTAGGAAAAAGGTGGGTGAGATTGTTCCAGCAACGTGAGTTGCGGTGGAAGGTAGGATAGAGTCCCGGCAACGTGAGTTGAGGTGGGAGGTAGGTAGGATAGAGTCCCGGCAACGTGAGTCGAGGTGGGAGGTAGGATAGAGTCCCGGCAACGTAAGTCGCGCTAGGAGGTAGGATAGAGTCCCGGCAACGTAAGTCACGGTGGGAGGTAGGATAGAGTCCCGGCAACATGAGTCGTGGTGGGAGGTAGGATAGAGTCCCGGCAACATGAGTCGCGGTGGAAGGTAGGATAGAGTCCCGGCAACGTAAGTCGCAGTGGGAGGTAGGATAGAGTCCCGGCAACGTGAGTCACGGTGGGAGGTATAGGATGACGGCAGAAGGAAAGGGAGTATATACAAAGTTGCTCTTAAAAACACTACAATTTATTAGCTCTTTTAAACGGCGTACCCGATTTGGGTAACCACTCTCCAACTGGCCTCTGACATTTTTATTGCGGCCAAAATTGATAATATTTGACTATTTTACGACCCGCTTCGGTGGCCGCATGGCTTAAGGCCCTACACTTGCAGTAGATGGAACTGCCGATGGTGGGAAGATCCTGGTTCGAATCTTGGTCGGGTGTACCAATGTGATTTTTCCAAAATGGTTTCTCCCTCACTCTCCATGCAAATGTGGGTGCACTTCCTATAAATATATTTCATACCCTTAAGACTATTTAAATTAATTAGTAGATAAACGCATAATCCGAACGGTTAGTAAGATGCAGTGCTAAAAAATAATAAAACTATTCTATTGGCATTTGTAATATCCATAAAAAGTGACAGCTGCAGATATATGACTTGACTTATGAATGCATGAAAGTTCATTTAGTAACTTTTTTGTATGGTAATCGGACTGTAGAAAATGTATAAAAAGTATATCCATGTATACTAACTAAATAAACTCTGCAGGAGAACTATAAAATATAATTAACCTTTTTAATTTTCTAAACTTGTATTTTATTCTAATTTCGTTAGTGAATAAATTTGCTGTAACTCGAAGTAAACACTTGTCTAAACGCTTACGTGAAAAGTCCCTCACTCAACCAAGTTGCCCAAGTAAATTGCAAATATTGTTCCGATGGTGACTGTACAAGAATACATCATGCATGTTTGTATTGTGATCCATTCAACACACTTTCATACACTCAAACTGAAACATAATTACTGTGTACACAACTGGCAATTAACATGAAAATAGAAGGGAGGCCCCCTGGGTTGTGAAATGAGTGACACCATTTGATGACGGTAGGCCTTCAACTGTATCCGATTATTTATTTTCTTTTGTGTAAAAAGGAAAATGAACTCTATATTAATCGTCATCAATGACTCGACAGTAAAACATTACTTGATTCTCTACTTATTTCACTGCGTCAGCCATCAAAGCATATTATGCTTTGTATACAATAGGTTTAGCAACATCATTCATATAAATACCTACATTATAATAGTGATCAGTGTTTGAAATTGCAACTCTAAGCTTAAATAAATTGCAAATTATAACGCCACTTCAGTCACCCTCTTTTATTCTGTAACTTCACGCCCTTGGGATCACAGTCTTACTGAAGGTATAAAAATCCACACACTCCCATGTTCTTATGAGAATAGACTTATGGAACTTCAAAAACGATAATTAGCCCTCAGAGATATTTTCTATTGTGAGCAATAGCAACAGTTATAAAATGTTTGTCTTACTATGTGGTGAATTCAGGGGGG
>CABFOV010000119.1:0-34814 GCA_902141375.1 Timema poppense
TTCACAATTTTTTCTCTAAGGACACGCATGAGTCTTTTCCTCCTTTTCATGCCTTATTTATTTATGCCATTTGAATGCGTTAAAAGCAAGTTTGGGTTGGCTTCAATCTCGTAAGACCTCGTGGTGTCCTCAAATATATATTTTCCAGATATTAGCTATTTTGTTTAATATACAATTATTCAGATACAAATATGTTTAATCAGAAACATATATATGTTATTTGTTTCATCAGAAATCTATCATGGATCCTCTTGATTACCCATCTAATCTGGTATCACAGAATTTAGGTGGTATAATCCGTAACAAATCTTTCTATGAACTCCTAATGGGGCCATATACTGATATTATAAAAAAGAATTCATTATATTAACAATGATCTATTTATGTATATTATTTTAAGTATGCTATCCCTAAGGGACCATTTTATATACTATACTATATTTCGTGTAGATTATACCTGTACTAAATAAACACCACAATACAGCCAATCTGCAAGAAATATAATATGGTGGGCAAGCGAATCAGTTTAAAGCAGGCCTACAATGGTGAAGTGAAGTTTACAATGGGATTATAATAAATGAAATTACCTACTTCTACAGTAATATTACTTCACGTTTTCCTAGAGTAGGATATATGTGAGAAGAGGAAAGGAATTATCAGTATTTCACTGGACAGCAACATTCCCAAACACCATTTGTGGTTGAAGTTAACGTTGGCAGAAATAATCGATTTTGCTCGTTCTTAAAACAGGATAAAATAGATTAAAGTATAATTATTACTTTTATATGATTTGTTATTATTTTTGTATAGAATTATTTATTATTATAATGACCATTGTTATAATATTTGATAGTTAATTATTTAATAATATTATAAAGAGGAAAGATTTGATTTTTTGTTTGTAATGGATAAACTCAAAAACTACTGGACCGATTTAAAAAATTCTTTCACCAATATAAAGCTACATCATCATCAAATAATATAAGCTATATTGTATTTTGAAAATTTAATTTATTCCTAATATAAATGTCGATAGTCACTCATATTTTATAGTAGAGTCTCAATATGTGTGTTGAAAATAATAATGCGGGGTGGAGGGAGGGGGGAAGGGTCTAGTTATTTGATATGAGTGTATATGATTTCGGTTACGAAAACTAACTCGGAAAGCTTTGTGCAAGTTCGGTGGAGTGGTCTCGCCATCAACTTCCGATGCGACTTTGTTTGCTAAGAGGAGGGAAGTTTAAACCTCTAAGCTGATGATAAACATTGACACATAATGGTCTATTGTCAGGATTTTTTGTTTGTTTAAGTTTATGTTTCATGACATCTCTCGTTATTTGCAAGTAAAATAATAACTGTATAAAAAACTGTGTTTTGCTTGTAAAATTGATTGATTACCCTTTTTGGAATTTTTATCTAAAAATTGATTTCTTAATTATTATTGTTTCAAATTTATTGAATGAGTATTTGGTGAAGAAAACCAACAATGATATAGGTGTTTTGATGAGTATATCTCAAAAGTTACATTAACTAGGTTTTTTTTAATGGTGAAGCAAATACTGAATTAAGCATCAAGACAAAACTATCAGAGTCAGCAACACATCCAATTATTTAATAAAAGTACCATGCAATAGATTCAATTAGTTTTCAAGGTTAACATATATATTGGTAAGCGTCTTCTTTTTTATATGAAATCCTCACAATCTTTATTATACATGCATCATATTGTGTGGACCATTGAAAATAGGTAAGTATCGAAAGAGGCATGTATAGACTTTTGTTGACGCCAACATTGCTGTAAAAATCTGAATTGTGGGTTTGTCAGGAGAAACACAATAGCTAAGTGAATGTGATTGGAATGAGGTAACTAAGAAATATATGTGGAAAAAATCGTACGGATAGTGTCAGCAATGAATGGGTACTAAAGGAATTTGGTCTGAAATGTAATCCAATTGGTAAATGTGAAATAAGCGTCTTACGTTGGTTTGGACACGTGGAGAGGATGAGTATGGATTGAGTTACAAAGAAAATATATGAAAGTAGAGCATGTGAATCAAAATAAATGGCTAGGCCATGTAAGACGAGGTTAAATGTTTTAAATAAATTTGTGAAAAAGAAAAACCTTTAAGAGTTTTAAGAATAAAAGAGCATGTATGACTCGGTGTATGGATATTGTTGGAGTATGCAAAGACAGGGAGGTGTAGATAAAGTTATTAGGGATGCATTTAGTACTGAGTAGTATTTTTTGTTACGTGTTGGATGCGGACGTGTTGGGAATTGACAGCCTTATTTCCTGATCTTAGCGTACAAGCATTGTGAGTGCGCAAAGCTGTTGAAGGATGGAACCACAAGCTCAACTCACGCATGGGGAAGAAACAGCCGAATATTTTCAAGCTTGTGCAGGCATTGAAAAAAACATAGAGAGCTGTTTTACAAGAATGGCAACATGAAAGTGGTGAGCCAGGCTCAAAAAAACAGAAACTACAAGAAACCAGAAGATTGCCATTTTTTTTAAAACTTTCAGAAACGGCAAGGATTTTAAGAAATGTCTCCAAGCACTCAGCTGCACCACATAATTTAACTGAGTTGCAAACAACACATGGCAATGGAAAAACCAACAAATAAAAATACAAATAACATACTGTTCTGCATTAACTTTTAGGACGCTTGGGTTGTAACATAAAAAAGCAATAAATAAAAAATAAATAAAACCAAGACAAAGAACGAAATGTTCTGCATGAAATTTCAAACGTGACTAACTTTGCATTAACCCATTCAATATACAGTACAAAAAAAAAGTGTATGCAGTTTGATCCCATGCAACCATCATAAGTTACAAAAGACATACATACTTGATGATAAAATTCGCCGCCGCCACCCCTCCAAACCCCAAGTGCTGTCCGCTACCAACACGTAAACACTCTCGTCCGCTGTGGCCACTAGTTAATTATTGTGTCCGCTACAAACTCATTCCGTATATATATATGTATGTATATATATGTATATATATGTATATATATGTATATATATATGTATATATATATGTATATATATGTATGTATACGTACATATGTATTTATATATATGTATATATACGTATATATGTATGTGTATGTATGTGTGTATGTATATGTGTATGTATATGTGTATGTACGAGTATGTATGTATGTAATTAATTATGCATGTATGTATGTATGTAATTATGAATGTATGTATGTAATTAAATATGCATGTATGTATGTATGTAATTATGTATGTATGTATGTAATATGTATGTATGTATGTATGTATGTATGTATGTATGCATGCATGTATAAGAAATAGTATTGTTCTAAAGCCATCCACACCGAGATTATTAACTTCTACAAATATAAACTACTTTTTTAGCATGAAATGTGAACGATTTCTGAATTAGCCTACTATAGAATCTCAAACATTATTCTAAAATAACATTAAAAAGTAATTACCAATATTATGGGCTTTCCTAACTACGCGTGTAGATTTGGAAGAGGTTGGGGGATAAAATTTTAACTTTAAATAACTGTTTTATCTCTAACTCATAAACTTCATTGATAAATAATAACGTAAAATAATTTCATTTTATTAATTTACATATAAAATATGTTGATAATTGTTATTTAGGATCCTTAAAACAACTTTGAACTTGAAATATTGATGTATAAAATTTTTACTCTTCTTCACAAATACAACAAATTATGTTGCAAGTGATAATGTTAATAATTTAAGAGTGCATTTGTGTTGTTTTTTTGTTTTTTTGTAATTCGAAATTAGTGTCTGCATATTATTTTTATTTGTTATTTCTAAGAGTACTTATTAATATTATGTTTAGAATGCCCAAAATATTGTCAGTTAAACGGTTTTGCTTATTTCTAAGAAGAAATTCTAAATTACAAACATACAGCAGCACATATCCGAGTCATATGTTATTTAATATTGTTAGATCCCAGTCGTATTTGTCTCGTAGGTACACCCTAGCTTTCTGGGATCTTTTTTAACACCTATCAGGCCGCTCCTTACACCTTTAGGTCCTGAGGCGAGTGACTGTCTCTTCGACAAAAATAAGACAGAAAGTAAAATAGTCGACGTTCCACAATTAAATTAATTTAATGTGTTAGTTTACTGATAAATGAATATAAATAAATTTATAAGGAGTGGATGGAAAGAGATAGTAGAAAGTAACGATTCACAAATATTATATTAAATAATAAAATATACACTATTGACACAAGCATGTGAAATATTTAACCATAAATAATCAATGGTCTTACGGTCTAAGATATAGAATTTGTCTTGCTATGTACTAAGACTTTCAGTGACTCGAACATAAAGATTCAAAATTTGGTCAGGGGCACTAGGAGTGATTTAAAACTATCATCTTTCCAACACTTCTTAGATCACTGAATGTGTATTAACTCTGAGTCTCTCCAAACACAAACACCCTTAACGTTAAGTCATTAATACTATTTATTTTAAATGTGTTACTAACAGTTTAAATAGTTCTACCTAGTACTACGATTTTTCTCATATAATATATAAGAGTTTTGACATAATTTTCAAAGCACGTTTATATTCTAAGCACCCTTGAAGAATTTTTCGCTGAAAAATCCACCCCAAAATTTATCTAAATATCAAGTTTAAATAAATCTATCAAACTGGTTTTACCACGACTTTAAGTTAAAACAGACAAACAAACAAAAGACCCACTTTATTAGTTTGAAGGCGAATAATAGTCAAGATCCACAACAATTTCAGGATCAAAAGTGTGTATGATTTCAATACTTTATCTATACATTAAAGTTAACTTGAATTTTTTGATGTTTATTAAAAAGTTTTTTCTTACATATTTTCTCGTAACTACTAAAGAGTTGTTTTAATCGTATCTTTTATCTAATTTACTTTCCACTTAATTAAATGACGTTCTTTACAATTACAATACAATGGAATTACAATACAATACAATACCATTTGTTTTGGTATAAATTGAACTCTACCCTGAAGGAACTAGACAAACATTTACAACACAGATAACTAGCTGCATTGGTTTTGCTATTCACTCAAGCTAGTAAAGCCTTCACGTACGTTAGAGATGTTAAAACGCTTATCAGAATAATCAGTTTTTCTGACAGCCCTTTAAGCTATACATTTGTTTGGGCGTCATAAACTTTAGCCAAATGTTCCCCCAATAAGTAAGATCGAAATTGTAACCATATTAAAATAAACATAAAGTAATACTCTCTATGAAATCATAGACCTTGAGGTTTGATAATTATTATATTCTTTGTGGAATTACGTTTAATTTCTACACGTGATTATCTAATAAATGTAAGCCAATGATAACTCTGAGGACTAATTTTAATAACAGATAATTAGTAATAATCTAGTTGTGTTGACCTCAGTACGGAAGGTAGATTAGTATTTTCTAAGCATGACGTTCCTTTTTTTCTTCTTCATTTATATTAGGTATTTATTGTGCATTTTCTGAACTGACTGATTAGTATCAACCTATGACTTATAGTTTAACATCTAGAACAGACACAATATCCATCAGCATCAGTTAAATCATTGCCGTGAAGGGATAATATCACATTTAACCAATGGTGTAATTTTTATTTTTTTATTTATATGATAAACCCATTTAAGGAAAAATAAATTATTATAAGACAGCTAAACCAATTTTTAATAATGTAATTGTGATGTCACAAGTATCGCGTTTTCAAATAATTGATTCCTTTGAAGATCAGAATGTATCCAGGGTACAAACCGCCCCAAACTTGGCCAACCTGCCCCATCTTTTTCCTGGTGATTGGTAACCATTTTCAATGCCTCTTTGTATTATTGACCAATTTGGAAATGCATTTATATAAATATAATATTGGATTATGTAGGTGGGAGGGACTCTAGCTTTTTTTTTNTTTATACAAATCTCTAGCTTTTTTTTTTTTCAAACACACATATTGAAACCTCTGAATTTATGAGAGAAAGGACAAATCAAAAATTTTCTCTAAAAATATGTGTATTTGGGATTGGTTGACTAACCAAAAATGAGTTTCGAAGAAACGGTTTCTCTCCCCCAAACTGAATACATATGTCAGAGTTTTTATGTTAAATTATATTTTTTTTAAAAGAGAAGAGGGAAGTGAAATAAATCTCTCGAAAGGGAAGTGGAGCGGTGATTCATTCCATGGGAAAAAACTCTTTTTATGTGTCAATGCTTCCTTCACTCACTCTAGTTTGCCAACAGTTGTATCTAAATGAATTAAAGAAGTGTTCAATAATAATGTTCAGACTTAGAGGATAGTATGTAAGTGCCTAGGTTTTAACCACATTTTAGGAATTGAGTTTCTGCCCGTACATACCATTAAAAAAATAAGATTCCGTTAGCTTCTAGAGGCCACCAAACCCCCACTAAAATGTTGTCCTAGCTACAGCCTTGGTCAGAATGAAATATTTTACTGAGTCTAGCGTGATTTACTCTAGTAATATTTTAATTAATAATAATGTTTTTATTGACCTGCCTCGGTGGCGTAGTTAGCTAACGCGCTAGCTTCATTTTGAGCAAGGCTGCCAAGAACGGGGAGATCAAGGCTCAAATCTCGGTCAGGTGAACTGGAGAGTGTTTTTCCTAAATGTTTTTTCCAATCATCCACCTCGCGAATATGGGTTCATTTCCTCTAAATTTAAATCTTCCCAATTCCCTAACCATTGGCATAATTATTGTTTAAGAGTATAACCCGATTTGTTAGTAAGAAGCATTGCTAATAAAAAATGTTTTTATTATGAACCCATAACTCAGCCTATCATTTCAACATCAAAAGACCCACCTCTGTAGAAAACGTAAAATTTTATACCGGCCTAAATTAGAGTATATTGATACAAGAATTTGTTAAATTTAAAGTTAACCATTGAATATCGTAAACTACCTCTATTTTTACCAGTGTTATTTTCACGGTGTATTGTTACGTAGAGTCGTTTGGATACAAACCCTAGGTGACAATAGGACCAGCTCCTCTTTTGTTACCCGAATTGTCTGTAATAAAGGAGGAGGAAGGGGAGGAAGGTCTTACACATAAAATACACAGTGATATGCTCTGGGGTGATGAGGGTGGATTTATTGACTATCCTCTGTTCTTCCAAGACTCCATTCCCCAGGGATAATAGAAGGGGTGACAAGGACGAAAGATGGCCATAGTGCTGATTTCATTGTTCTCTAGTGCAAGATATCCTCGACGGCTCAGCAAACTCCTGCGGGCTGATACCCCTGCGTGTCCTGTCCAGCACCATCATCGAGCATCCGGTACTGTTGTCGAGTCACTTCTGAGGTTTACACCCGGCTGCTATTCATCAAAAGACAGAATAATGATAGCTTATAACTTGACGCTGCACGTTTTTTCTAAATACGCCACTTTTCATATCATTAATTTATTTAAAATTGTCTCAAAGAGAAGGTTGTTATATTAACTCTAGTTTATATACTCTTGACATTATTATTATTATTATTATTATTATTAGCACCGCGTCTTACTACCCTTTCGGGTTATACGCACTTACGCTAATGTGTAATGGTAGGGTGATTGTGAGATGAGATGGAGGACCTACAGTTTAACGTGGAATCCTAACATCAACTTTTCAGAGACCTATTTATTTATTTACTCTATGGAATTATAGAATTAGTGGGTTAAAACTTAAGTACTATATTTGAACAACTAAAGCTCATATAACTATATTAATATATTTGCTAATATCTAATAGGCTATTGATATTATAAAAATATGTTTCAAATAAAAGTTTTTATTTTTAATAATACTACAATTTTCAATAATTGTGAAGCTATGGAAAGCTCTGCATCTGTACAGTACTAAAAGTCATTTTCATGGGAAAATGAAAATAACCATTTTGTTTATAATCTTATTCGACACCTGGATACGATTTTAATCAAAATAGTTTGGGCCGATTTTGAGAAAATCAATTTATTTTATCTTTTCACGATTTAGTAAAATACTCTTAATTTTAAGGTTAGATAGACAGAATTGCAAAAACCAAATTTTATGGTTTATAGGTCATGAAACACTTACATCCATCATCATCTAGGGTTAGATTTTTTTTAATGGTTAAAATACTTTACCTTAAGTGATCTAAAAGCTAAAAAAATATAAATATCTGCGTATAGCTTGAGTATTATGGGTTTTATAATAATATTCAAATTGAATATTTTTATTATAAGTAGACCTACATATTTTAATAATAAGTGATTTTATATCTCAAATACTTACGGAGATATAATTAAAATTTAGAATCTACGCATCAGTACGGAAACCCTTAAAATCATTTTACGAGAAATTTAAAGTAGCCATTTTGTTTGATATATTGATCAAAGCTTATAAATGAAATTTAACCAAAATCGTTAGAGCCGATTTTGATAAAATCGATTTTTTCCCTATTTACCTTTAAGGAAAACTACTCTTAGTTTTAGAGCTAGATATACAATTCCTATAGTCACTCAGGGAAACCCTATGAAAATCCTAGATACCAAATCCTAAAATCGGTAAAATAGTTTAAGCTTTATCTCGGGGTACAGAAAGCCATACGGCATTGCAAATACAACTTTTCTGATTCGGGGTATCATGAGACGTTGACATTCATCAAAATCTCGGGTCCATTTTTTTTTTTTTCGATCACACTATTTTATCTACCTGTAAGCTATCGAGACAGTCACAATAGAAAATAGCTTTTAGGATTTTGTTCCAAATTGGTATTTGAAGACAAATTTACACGATAAAAATAAAATAACGAATAATTATTTAACCTTTTTACTTTCTCGCTACCTGATAAATATAAAAAAAAATATTTAATCAGTGAATATAGGTTTAAAAATTTCACAATATTCGTTTATAATTTAAAACTTATATTTTAATATTAGATTTATTTTAATAAAATGGTAGGAATATCAAAGTTATCAAAAATTAATATATAAATAACTTAGCTCAACACGATCATCTTAGGTATATATTTTTTTATAATATAGTTATTCCTTCCAATAAAATTTTCATTCGAGAATACATAAATTCACTAAAGACCACAAGGCTTTTAACAAAAAAAATATTTAAAGAAATACACAATATTTCGTTATCTCACAAATTTTATTTCCTCCAGTTTATACAAACGGCCATCTTCTAGCTCTGAAATGAACCAAACATCACTTTATATAACGTATATTTTATTAGATCATCATCCAAAAACAAATGGTTTGAATGTAGATCGAAGTAATTTTTCTTAGAAAAAAAATACAGTATTACATTATGTAGGTAATAGCTAAATAGTGCCATATATCATATATCATTGGTGATAAACTATTCAATGAACCAATTATTACAAGATTAGTATTGTGTATAACCAAATCATTTAATCTCTTTAAAGGATATGAAATCAATTAAATGATTAAATATTAATAATGTGTCAATTCGTTTATATAGTTTCACAATACTTATTTATTCTCAAATTAATTTTAAAGAAATACAAACATATACATAACAAAATGAAATTATATTCATATATGAAAGAAAGCAAATTTACACCATAAACTAGATTATATGAAAGAAGAAGATAGGAAGTGGACGGGGGTATTATTATTATGGAAATTTATCCATATACAAATTGTATTCAAATAAATTGAAAAATGACCCCTAGACATGAATATCAAATTAAAAAATTTAAGTGTAATAGACAATTACTTTTGATAAAAGGTGATTATATTTCTTTTGAACCAAATTTATAGTTTCTGAACTATTTAAAGATATACAGTTATATAATTCCCAAAAGTTTTAATAATAATAAACTTTTTAATAGTATTTAGTAATAATAGTAAATAGTAAAGTACAAATATGATATAAAATTTTATCTAACATATTTTTTATGAGATAGACGCCATATTTTGAGGAAATAATTGGGGAGTATAAGCGTGGATTTCGACGAAATAGATCAACAAAGAATCAGATTTTTACTACTTGGTAAATATTAGAAAATTGTGGAATTACATGACGGTTCATCAATTATACATGAATAATGAAAAAGGCCTATAATTCATTTAAAAGAAACAAATTTGTTTACAATTTTAGCTAAGTTGGGCTTACCCAAATTCTTGTCAAACTAATTGAAGTATTTGTGACATAAGAGGGACAAGGTACGTGTTTTATATCACTTATCAGATAAATAAATAAATAAATGGGCTAGCACAAGGAGATGCACTTTCCCTATTACTTTTAATCTAGCCTTTAAGCATGCTAATAGAGTAATGCAAGAGTGTAGGAAAGTGTTGATATTAAACTGTAAAATGCAGCTATAATTATACACAGATGATTTAGCTTTGTTAGGGAAAGGTAAGGAAGCTGTTGCAATAAAAGGAGAAATTTTTCTAAAGCCTAGTAAGGAAAAAGGTTTATAAGTGAACTCTATAATTCTAAGTACAGTGGCTCCATGGCTTCTTTGGTGCTGACTGACAGCTCACAGCTGACTTCTGACAGTCAACATTTAGGTATACACCTACATTTTTACTGTCAGAAGTGGCAGCTGCTTAACACATGTTTTTGCAGATCATCTGGTTTAGCGTAGGGATGTGTAATTTGGTCTGGTAACTTTTTATAGCTGTCAAGTCAGCACCAAAGAAGCCGTGGGGCTACTGTATGTGATCATACTGAACAATGATTATGAGTAATAATATTCTTTGAACAATATTTCATTTGACAGTGTAAATTAATTTAATATTTAGGAACAATTTTTATTAAAAATGATTATATTAGATTGGAAATAAGAAAAATATTACATTGGGAAATTTCATGCTATTATTTTTTCAGTTAATTTGTTGTCATATCAGCTGCTTTCAAGGAATATAAAACTCAGAATATAAACAACAACAATTTTACCGGATTTTATACAGTATTGGTATTAAACTTGGAATTTTACCTTACATGACGAAAAAAAAAAAAAAAGGATGTTCTAAAATCAGTTGCTTATGAAGGTATTTTATCCAAAAATTATTAGGCTACTTGGTAATNAAAAAAAAAAAAATAGGATGTTCTAAAATCAGTTGCTTATGAAGGTATTTTATCCAAAAATTATTAGGCTACTTGGTAATGGAGCTGGTTACATATTGATAAATTACATATCCTGTAGTTGTCACAAGACATTGTTAAGAAGTCTAGTCTAAAAGAATATTGTTAGCAGGACATACAGTATGAATGAGAGAATCTTGAACTGTTTTTAGGGTAACGACTGGCAAACCCCGTGGGAAGAGATTATTGGGAAAACCTATACGCAGATGGGAGGATAACATTAGTATGGACCTTAAAATGATTGGATGTAATTAGGAGGATTGGATATAAATTGCTCAATATAGAGATGGGTGTCGTAGTATTTTAAGTAATGTAATAAACTTTTTGAGTTCCTATTTTCTTAGAGTAATTAAGTAAAGTATGTGTAGGTAATAGTTATAAATATAAGTAAACATTCTTTATTCTATATTATACTAATACACTTATAAATTATACTAGCTGCAATACTTACTATTGTTAAAATACTAGCTATGCACTTCCAAATCACATAGCTACTATCACAACTTTCACTGCCAGCTGAAATAATAAAATAAAATTAATGTCTAGTTCAATATCAAACATTAATTTAATTAATTGAACATAATGATTCTTAATTCCATTTATGAGTACCTATAATCACTATATTACTTCAAATAGGTCATATTTTTCAGTTAAATAATATTTGTTTTTTAAAACAGTATTTTATTGAACTAAATTTAATAATAAGAATTATAGACTGGGGTTTGCATAATTATGGAATATATAATTTGAATTAAGTTTTTATCAACGTTATATGGGTGAATTTCTTCTATCATTTATTCTTACCTAGAGTTAGTGCCTTTTGAGATTATACCAAACAGGTAGCAAGACGCGATGTAAAATATTTTTCAAAATGTGTATATTTATTATTTATAAAATGAGAACAAATAAATTAAATAGATATTGGTAAATGTCATTTAACCAATTAAAACTTTATTTTTTTCAGAATGCTTATAAAAATGTGCAAAAAGTATGTAGAACCAATTTAATGTAGTACTAGTAGTAGTTATAGTAGTAGTAGTAGTAGTTTATATTTCAATGGTTGCTACCGGCTGTAGTCTTTTATTTCAATATGTGTATCATACGTGATATCAATAACGAATAGGTTTGGCAGATTTATGCTGCAAGCTACAGGCCTAACTGCAATTATAGTTTATATTTTGAAATGTCAGTCAACTCAATCTAAAATTGTGTTGTCACACAAAACTAACCAATAGTAATAAAATAGACTCCCAGTACATAAACAACTGGTCAGTATCTTTTCACTTTAAGCCAATCCTTGGCGCTCTTTTTGAAAATAATTTGACTGTTTTTTTGGCCACAAAACCACATTTCTTACTGCCCGCTAATTCCCCTGCTAGCAATTAGGATTATTCTGGTTTATTACTGTCTTGGTACCACATAGATAGCATATATATAGAGCAGTATTGATATTAAGTGACCCAAATTATTAGAAAAGATTCACGTAGCCAGACCCCCAAAAAATTTGCCATTGGCCAATCGCTAATAGCCCGGCAAAATTTAGCCAGAACTCTTTCGTTAGAAGATCCATTCACCGAGCCATAATTTATTTTCTATAAATAAACAAAAATTGACCTATTAATAGACAACATTCATCTGATCAGCAACGAATGGTAAACTGCTACTGGGACGAAACTATTTAGCCAGTACTGGCTCAGTAAAGGCCACCAATACGTTAGTGATTGGACAGAAAATTAAAAATAACTTATCCTTCATAAGAATATATATACTTTGTAAGCCAACAAATATTTCAATAGCTGACCACAACTAATCCAGTTCCATTTAGCAAGATTTGGTGGAGATATTGGCTTATCACTCACTAAGCAAGGTTTTTTAATATGTGGTACTTATACGTTTGGGGGCTTAGTGGCATATTTGATAAGAGTACGCGAAAATAATTGAGTAATGGCAATCTTTTTTTATTTTTCTTAGAGTGAAACCAGTTTGGGTCAGAAATATATAAAACCTAATGTTATGACACAATCTCAAGATTCTCATTTCCTAAGTATTCTTTGTATTTTCATCAAACAGGAATTTTGTATTTTCATTACTGTTTTAATTATCGCTATGCATAATATATCAAATAGAACTAAAATACGTATCTTGTGAAGTTAATAAAAAAATTGACTATAATAAAAAAATATGTATTGAGTTCCTTATACGTATATAACTAATCTTGTTTGAAGAAGTAATCTAATTAAAGTGACACATTTCCATCCAAAAGTAAAGTAATAATTAGTTTAAGAAAAACACCTGTAATACTATAAGTTACTGTTTTATTTATTTATTTTAAATAATAGGCTTTGGGGATACTTTATATGAGTATTTACCTAAAACAAAGGTTTAAAATTACCGCATTTATCCATCATCGGCTGGACAGTGAGGATGAATAACTGATCCATTTCATGAAAACCTTCAGTCACTGTACTATCAAAATTATGACTGATTGGCCACCAATACCCCGTAGCGATTTTGCTGGATCTGTTTTGGTACTGTATTACCTTCGTTAATCCCACTTAGATTAATGAACATTTTTCCCGTGACTCTCTTTTAGAAAACCTCAATTTATTGTCGGCCATTACCAACCCATTCTGGATTTTAACTAATGACCAAGTGCCATCCACTACGATAGAACTAGTCAGGTGTGAGGCATACTGCTAGGTTGATCTGAGATTAATTACTCGTACCTGTAATAAGCTATCACCAACTTGGTTCCCAATTCTACCAATAACACTTAAGTTAGTAGCCCCATGACTTCTTTGGTGCTGACTGACAGCTCACAGCTGACTTCTGACAGTCAACCTTCAGGTATATACCTAAATTTTGACTGTCAGAAGTGACAGTTGCTAAACACATGTTTTTGCGGATCATATGGTTCGGCGCAGGGATACATAATTTGGTCTGGTAACTTTTCAAAGCTCTCAGTCAGCACCAAAGAAGCCATGGGGCTACTGTACACATACCTGACAAAGAAAATGTAATTCATGTTGATATTTGACCAAAGAGTGCCTTGATGAGTGAGGAGAACATATCACAGGTAACATTTAAACTCTGTTTACTTTGGCAACAAACACTAAACGATACAATACTGGTATTAGTTTACACTAACGAAGCATTTGCCTCAGACCATTGGTAGTAAACCTTTGTTCCTGTATAAGCCCAATGCTAGTCTACAACCAAGACAATAATGAACATGTTCTGTTCTGTCAATATGGCTCATATGTAGGCATAGGAAGAAAATCAACATTGCCTGAGCTATGGCCACCACTAAGCATTACATTATAAGTATGTTTAGTGTCACAAACCCTTCATAGACATATCGAATTTATATAAATAGATATTTACTAAATACTTACTGATTACTTAATTAATAGTGGTTCATTATTTAATACATATAGAATATATAGGCACATAATTCAACAGTTGTTAGTTAGGTATTTCCATGAAAAAATATATAAATAATTACAAATTATTTAATTTACTATAAGAGCCAATGAAACGAAAAATTATGTGATTAGTTTATTTTGAATTAATTACATATTTAAATATTTACACCAATTATATTACTATATAATACCCTACTAAATATTGAACGAACCTTTTTTCACCTTAAAAACTTGCTTGTATTATTATTATTATTATTATTAGCACCGCGTCTTACTACCCGTTCGAGTTATACGCACTTACGCTAATGTGCAATGGTAGGGTGATTGTGAGATGAAATGAAGGACCTACAGTTTAACGTGGAATCCGAACCATGGTGGAGACCTGGCATTCCTAACTTGCTTGTAACTTACTTTGTTTGCCACAGTCTAGACATCTTGATACCACATCTTTATCGATGGATCCCTTTTTTATCTTCAAAATCATCTCCAAGTAAATTTTAGCTCTTGCCCCATTGAATTCACCCTTCCTAATCTGTAATTTATAGTTTAGTAAATTAAGCATGAATCACGCTTTTTTATATATTCCTTTAGCTATGAAAAGATTTCTTTATGTACAATAAACATACATAATAGATAAATATGCCACAAAATTTAAACAAAACAAAATTTTATTGTTTGTTGTGTTACATAAATAATATTATATTTTTTATTTTACTAAGGTTACTGGATCGATCACATCCTTAGAAGGAACTTTCCTCTACATAACGCCATAGAAGGTAAGAAGGAGGGAAAGAGTAGCTTAGGAAGAAATTGGATTCAAATATTGGATGACCTGTAGGCATAGGTGGATTTATGAGGGTATCCCGGCAACCCCAAGGATTTTCAAATGAAAAAGAGAAATAATATAACTTTTAAAGCATAAACCTTACAAAAAGTACGGATGGTTATGAAAAAAAATGTACCACAGTATGTATTGACAGGTATACGACAAAGTAAAAGTGATGTATTATTATTATCATTATTATCTGTCTGAATAGTGTAGTAATATGGTGGAAAGCAGCAGCTCCGACTGGACTGAAATGGTTGAGTCAGCTGCTTTATTGGCGTTGACCTGTACCTAGATAAAGAGCAAGAGCACAAAGAGGTTTCCAGGTACCCCCAAGCTAGACTCCCTGAATCCGCTTATGCTTGAAGGAAAGAAAAACATTCTGGGAGCTCAAGGTAGAGTCAGAGGACGGATCGCATTAGCGGTCTAAGTTCACTGACAAAAGGAATAGACCTGTCGTAAAATTATAGAACACCTAATAATAATAATAATAATAATAATAATAAATATAATAAATATTATTATTATTATTATTAATATATAATTGTGAGTTATAGAACAGTAACAATAAATATAATCTCAAATTCTTCTCTACCGAATATTAAAATGTAAATATTAATGTTTAATACTAACTATCAAATTCGATCAAAACAATGAAATTGTATTTTCATACATAATTTTAACCATGGTTTTAAAAATAAATTGAATAATTGTAATCTTTGAAAGGTATATAATATTTGGTTAGCAAAGAAAATACTCAATCTAGTGAGATTCCTCTTTAATAAGTAAATATAAAAAGAAACAAACTTTGAAAATCACCCATGCTAGACATTAAATATTAATAGTGCCAAGAAAAAGATACCATCGAAATAAATAAACAGAAAAAAATGAGAATATTTTCTGCGAATTTATATATGATTCATTTAAACTGATAACCCTTTTCAATCTGGTAAAATAATGAATATATTAGATATACAAGTAGTCTATAAAGTAAAAAGTAACATTGTTTAATTAAATTAGCCTATTTGTTATACGAAAATAACAATGATACAATAGTGTAAAAGTTTTTTTTCTCTCTTAGTGTAAATACATATTTTGGACCTCATTTCACCCCATGGATAACGTTAAGCCTATTTAAGAACTGAGAGACTTAAATACGCTTACGTTAAAAAAATAATACTAACAAAACTAAATATGTAATATTTGAGAATAAAAAAATAATTCTAATCTCAGTTTTACATTTGTCCAGTGAGTAATGCAGAAAACCAGACCCGGATGTAATTTCTGTTCATACGCAATAACCTATATTTTTTTTCCCTGTTAATAGGCTTTTACTATAATCGCTTTAATTTGCCCCATTACCATAAATATTTATGCTGTACGATAGGCTAATAAGTTGTTTCCAAGGCTATATTCGCTTGAGACCTTACTAATATATTATTCACTTCAATTCTGTATCAAATTTACCCTTTAAAAATATTTGCAAATATACAATATCTAAATTATTGTGTAATTAGGTGCTAAGTTGGATAGTAAGGGCTATGGAACAATTTACAAGTCCGTTCTCGCCAAGCGAATGCTCCCTTTGAAATAACCCAATTATTATTATTATTATTATTATTATTAGCACCGCGTCTTACTACCCGTTCGGGTTGTACGCACTTACGCTAATGTGTAATGGTAGGGTGATTGTGAGATGAAATGGAGGACCTAGAGTTTAACGTGGAATCCGAACCACGGTGGAGGCCTGGCATTCCTTACATTCACAAGATGTCTTGTCAGAGGTGAAGGAAGGGTTTGGTAATCAGATAAATCTTTGCAGGGACCGAGGGTCGAACCCCGGCCTCCAGCATAGAAGTCTGACACCTTACCCCTGGACCGCCAGGTCACCTGCAATATCCCAATTAAATCGTTCCTACTGGTCATCCATAAAATTGATGAAACATATTTCTATAATATTAAAGATATTATATAAACTTATTTGAAATCGTCAATTAAAATAACATACCGTAAATAAAATTATAATAATATGATATCACAATATATTTAATACAGACAAACTCGAGAGTTAAAAATATGATTCTACTGCTAATACTTACTATTCCTGTGTTTTTCAGAACGCAATCACTGAAACACTAAAAAATAAATCAAATACATAGTTTTTAGTACATATTTTTTTAATGTGTATAGATTGAAGTACTTAAGAATATAAAGTAATAATATGTTTGTATGGATTTTATCTAGAGGACTTCACCTGAGAATTAAATATTTTCATTTAAGTCCAAATTAACTATTTTATATCAAATATAATGTACCGTAATATTTTATGAATCTTGAAAATTTGGTTGTTCAGTTTTTTTACTACAAATGTATTCACTATTTTATGTAAACTAGCCCTAAATAACTTCTTTTTAAATTATTAAAAATATTCATATTTATTTGTTAGGTGAAATCAAATTGATGAAAAAGTCTCAATTCATACAAAATTTCACAGACCCATTTTTATATGATATATAGATAAACTTTCATATCTACTTTCATGTATTAATACGTCAGGTCATAGTATCTGCAGCAGTTACTTTACTATGAAAAATATCAGCACACATAAAATAACACTAATGAGCTAGTAAAATGTTATAGATTTAACAAAATAAGTTTTTATTTAATAAAAAGTATAATCCGTTCAAATTTAACTGTATTTTTACCTTGACTACCATCTCAGAATTAGGAGAGTTTATCGATCCCCTAGCTCTTATAATAGTAGCCTTTTTATTATTTGAGAAATGAACATATAAAAAATGTTATAACATATTGAATTAATAAACAGTAAACATACCTTTGTATTATCACTTGGATTTTCTACAACGCCAACCGTTGTGAGATTTTGAAACTCATCTGTAAGAAATCAAAGCTGTAATTATGTTATTTTGAGGGCTTTATTTTTTTGCTAGTTAGCTCATTTCTCTGCAATTCCTTCTAGTTAGGCTAAATAATTAGTATTATAAAGATAAATTTTAAAAGGAAATGCATCAAGAAAACATCTATTAGGATACAAAAAATATATATTTGGATTGAATATAAGTGTTTCGAGTTACAGAACGTTACAAAAAATCTTAAGATAATATAAGTATAATGAAGCACACTATACTATATATGTATATATGTTTATTGATTCATCCAAATATATGGAAGAACTTATTTTAAATACAATCCGTCAGTCCACAATCTAGCTCAACTGACCGAGCAGCAGCCGCATGTTGGCGAAAATATTGCCAACATTAAAGGATAGAGGGTAGTATCGTGGAGTCAGCCCAACAAGCTCTATGGCTAATAATTTCAGTTTTATAGACTGAGGCAACTATTTATTTATTCAATTAATTCATAACTTGTTCTCAGAAGAATAAGTTGACCCCGTTACAGGCCCACTGTTTCACATCAAAGTGGAAGCTAGCTTCTTGAAATATATTCAATAAATATCTAGAGAGTAAAATTAGATTAGTAGTAACAAAATAATCATCAAAGTTATATTAATCTATAGGTCATGTGTTTAACCAATCATTGTGTATATTAAATAAATGAGATATACCTTATTAAATTATATTTGCACACGCATAACAGTTTATTTTAGAAAAAAGATCACTCATGTATTATTTATTCGCCTTATATCACTGTTATCTTGAGTCCAAAGTGTTTCTAAGATGTTCCTTGAACTATATCACGTGTACGGTGGAAATCCCTTCTGAGTACTTACGGTATGTAAAGAAGGAAGAAGCTCTAATTTTACAAATTAAACAATTACATACCTTCATTTACAGGAAAGTTACCACGGCACTTAGTAAGGATGTCCTAAAAAAATAAAATAACGTGTAAAAATAGCAACCAGAGCAAATAGTGGCATTTTGAACTTGTCAATATGACTTGTCAAGTCAGTAAATTTACTAAATAGATTCCAGTTCATTAAAAATAAGCATTAGAAGAACGACCAGAATCTATATTTTAATTACCACCCAAACTAATGTGTTGGCCTTGTATACATTTTTTTTTCTTAAACTTAGTACCTTAAAAAGAATTCGTTTAATTATGCTATATTTACATTCTTACATACAATCCGTTTATATAGGTTAAGAAATTAATGTTAACATTTTATTTTACATTTTGTGATTCCCCTTTTACCAAAAAAGTTTGGTAGTGTAGTTTGCTAACGCGCTAGTTTCGTGTTTAGCTATACTACTGGGGACGGGGAGATAGAGGTTCGAATAAAACTCAGGTGAACGGGGGTGGCTTTCCTAAATGGTTTTCAACCATCCCTCCACGCAAATGCGGGCTCACTTCAACTTCTTCAACCTTATTAATTCCTAGCTCATTAGCGTAATAAGTACTTGAGCCTATAACCCGAACTGGTAGCAGGACGTTGTGATAAATAAATAAAAAATAATACAACTAAAGATAAATATAACGTCAAATTTTTTAAATACTTACCGCAAATGAAGAAACATTACATAAAACTAAAATATATATTATAAGATACTTTAAAACTCTCATTGTTACAAAAATATTATAAAATGATTGTTAAAAGCATATATAAAGTTAATATATATTTTTTGGCGAACATTACGGAGAGATCTTGATAAAAGTCAAAGCCAACTGTTTATATATAACATTCAGGAGTGAACGATTAAAGTGTCAAATTTAATTACAACTTTTGATGCCCATAGAATGTTTTTAAAAGTGCGTCATTTGTGTGTCAACATGAATGACATAAAGGTAAAGCGGAAACGCAATTAAAGTAAAAATAGCTTTACACCCACACCCTATTAAACTGGAGACCAACGTGTGTCAAAAGACGCTTGGATTGGTCATGTCCTGAATACTATACCTCTCATCATTTTTAAAACACTTTGTCTGACTCCAAATTTTTCCCTCAGTGAAATCTATTTTTAGAAGGATATATCACAGATATAGATAATGATTTTAGAAATTTGTGAATTTGAGACCTTTTGTAAAGGATTTTAATAATGCACATAGGGTGACTAGGTTGTTTAGGGGTAAGGTGTCATACTTCTGTGCTTGGGTCCGGGGTTCAATCCTTGGTCCCGGCAGAGATTTATCTGATTACCAAACCCTTCTTTCACCTCTGACAAGACGTGTATTAATCACAACTTATGAATGTGGGGAATGCCAGGCCTCCACCGTAGTTCGGATTCCATGTTAAACTGTAAGTCCTCCATTTTCATCTTACAATCACCCTACCATTACACATTAGCGTAAGTGCATATATTCTGAACGGGTAGTAAGACGCGGAGCTAATAATAATAATAAATAATAATAATAATAATTATTATTATTATGTATATATATTTGATTATTTGTTATTGGTGATGTATACATATTCTATTTTAAAGGTATAGGCCTATTAGTTGAGTAAAATTTAAGTATACTAATATGCTATTAGTTGATCTAAGACGATAATTTAGATATTACAGCAAACAACATCATTTGGTAGGGTTAATGAATTCAAATATTTAGGAAATTTTTTAACTAGTGATAACGATATTAGATTGTGAATTTGGAAAATGCAGTTGGCAAATGCTTGTTATTACTCGGTCAGTAAGTTGTTAGCGTCTCACCTGCTGTCAAGAAATATAAAACTCAGAAAAGGTCTTAATATTACGGGTTATTCTCTATTCGTGTTAAACATCCCCTCTTAATTTAAATAAAGAAAATAAATTTCAAGTGATCTAAAACAAGGCGATCTCAACGAAAATTGATTAAAATAGTGGATGGTGGAGGAGGCTACATAAATATGAGCTGCATACCCTGTACTCATCTTTATACAGTGTCAGGGTAGTAAAATATCGCAGGCTACGGTGGACAGGTAATACAGCGTGATTGGTAGACTCTAGAAGCAAGTTTAGGGTATTGACTGGTAAACCCGATGGGAAAAGACCACTGGGAAGACCCAGACGCAGATGGGAGGAAAATATTTGGATATATCTGAGAGAGATAAGGTATAATGAGATGGACTGGAAAGAATTAGCTCAAGATAGGGATAGATGGTGTTTTTTTTATGCGGTAGTGAGCTTTCGAGTTCCTAATGACATAGTGTAAGTAAGTAATATACTTTTAGTAACACCATAATGGTTACTAGAGACATATTTTATCCAAGCGAAACAATCTATAGGAATGATAGTTTGATAGTATATTAATCAGATAAACTAGAAGAGTAGTTTAAAATTCAACTTGTACACAGAAACTCTCTCCTTTGTATTTTTCTTTAGCGGTGAATATTACCACCCATTCGGTTTATACACTTATGTACCAATTACATTAATTAGATGAGGAATAAGGAAGATTGAATTTATAGAAGTGTTTGCGTTTTGCATTGATAAATGGGGGAGGGATGGGAACATTTAAGAAAAAAAAACCTCAGTTAATCCGACTGTCATTGAACCAGGATCTCCCTGTCATCGCCAGTCTAGTGCAATAGTAACACCTTAAACTATGCGGCCAACGAATCTGGTTGATCTGTTGTTCATAGAATAAGCTGATCAACAAACAAATAAAACATTGGCACTAAGCAAACATGATGGTTCATTTTTTATTAAAATTCAGGGTCTATAACTTTTTATATATTATATTTCTGATCTTATTGCATTCTTAAGGTACTACATCAGAATCTTTAAATTTTTATATGAATTTTAACCATGAATTCAAAAAGGTATATACATTTTTGGGAGAAATTAGGGTGTTTGCTTACTAAGCTCTATTTTTACTACCTAAAAACAACAAAACTATATTGTTCACTTTTTTTTTTACATCATATTATATATTACAATAGTAATAATATATATCTAACAATTTTATATTTTATTTAATAATTCTTATCCTCATGCATGTGGAAAAAACTCCCTCTAATTTTCCTTTACTTATGGTAAAGTTCTCGATAGCAATAATATTATTATTAATCATTTATAAAATTAATAATATAATAATATACAAGCATTAAAAATGTTATTTTTAATGTATTTACTATACAAATCAAAAGTAACATGCATGACTTGACGTATAAATACGTGAAATTAAATGAAGAAAGATTTCCAGGGTTTATTTTTAACACCGCGTCTCACTACACATTCGGGTTGTACGCTTATCTTCTAAATGCGCTAAAGGTTTTAGGGCTTAGGAAGGTAATATTTAGAGAAAATGTACCATCATTTATATGGAGGTAGAGTGGAAAACCATTAAGGGAAAAACTTATTCAATACATCAAACTGAAATTCAAACTTTGATTTTGCCGTCATCGGCCGTCGTATCTACTGCTAGAGTAGCGTATTATTAGATCACGTGGTCACAGAAAAGGTTAACATTTTTTTCCGATTATAAAAGATTATTTTTAAAAGAAAGATAATTTGTATTGTCATCACGTGGTGGAGATAGAAGACTGACTCAAAATAAGAGATATGATTCCCAGCCATAGAAATAAAAAAAATATGGGTTTTCATCCTCCCTACAGACGTATGCTGATAAAATGACCTTTTGGTTAAGACTTTTCGAATTGTTGACCTAAATATTTCTGGTGTATCGTATTTTTTTCCCTCCCCGGGTCTTACTATCTATTCGGGCTACACGCAGTGAGTGTTAACAGTAGTGTAATTGTATAACTATATTATAAATATATATTTTTTTCTATCATGTGCATTATTTAAGCGGATTATTTAGATTTTTAGTTTAATGATAAACGTTTACCTTTATATGCAGGAAATATTAAAGATAAGTTTTTAAATATTCCGTTTTAATCTCTCGCAAACCCTCAGAGAATAGGGGTATTGTAATCGTCAAAAAGATCGAGTTCGATATTTTGATGGATGTCAACAATAATTGTTTACATCCATCAAAATTATTCACGATCTCCTGGATCCTAACAAGTGTGTTTTGCTATGATCTCTTTCTGTCTTTCTCTCTGTCTATCTGTACCTCAGCCTAGAGCCAAAACCATATTACTGAATGGGCCAAAACTTTGTTAAAGGGTTTATCATAAGACTCATCAGAGGAATTTCTTAAATGATATATTTAACCATGATATTAAAGGTAGTTGCTTAAGACTCCAAAAGAGACAATACTCTATTTTTCTCGAATTGGCTCTAAGACCTTTGATTAAAAATAGTTTTAATGCATTACTTAGCATTACAAATAAAATGGTGTGACTTATTTTTATTTTAAAATGACCGAGAGTCTACCTTTGATAAACGGATAATCACAATTTGTATCATATCTGCACAAATCTAAAGATATTTACCTGCCTCGGTGGCGTAGTTAGATTAACGCGCTGTTTTTATGTTGAGCTAGACTTCCGAGGATGGGGAGATCGAGGTTCAAATCTCGCTTGGGTGAACTGGGGTGATTTTCCTAAGTGTTTATCAACTCTCTCTCTCTCTCCACGCAAATCAGGTTAACATTCTCTATAGTTAACCTTCCCAATACCTAACCCATTAGTGTACTTAGTACTTAAGCGTATAACCCGAACGGATATTAAAAGCGGTACTAAGTATTATTAAGTGTTATATATAGATACGAAATAAACTATTTCAAATTTGTAGGACTCTTTTTAAAAATAGAATAACATTTAGTTAGTAAAATTATATTTTTAAATCAATAGATTCTGAGCAACAAGAAAATACATTTTTTAAAGGGGGTCTTATGAATGGGGAATTGATCGTTATGATCCTTGGTGGCCAAAGATATTATTTTTATAAGAATGTTTGTGTGTCATTGTATATTATTTCATTTGTGTTCTTAGGTTGAATATAAGTTTCTTTTCCCAATACGATTCTTAAAAATGTTTACTATATGGGTTCACATATCTAACGAGTTAAAGTAACTATCTAAATTTTTATGTAAAGGAGTAATAGAGTCTTTTCAGTGATTTAGGTTTGTATAAAACACCCGGGTAGACTACCCGCATATTTACACTAGTCGAAGGCTTAAGGAAATCAAGAGTTATCACAAAGTGTACCCTTCTAAGTTTCAAACTCATAATTATTACCTTCACCGTAAGCCAGAACATGAAAAGCCCGACACGATGTTCCACGTGCCCATTGGCGAGGGTAATAAATTTGTACTTTAATAACTTAACATAGTTTAGTTAAAAATTATAACTAAAGTTTTCACTAACTTTTTATTAAAGTGAAGTTAGTATTTTTATTATATTTTTTATTTATATTAGATATTTAAAGTGCACTTTCCAAACCCACTGACAGCACATAATTTATATGAGAGAGCGAAAGGGCGTATCAATTTTGCCATGATAAGTATTTTGGCATATCTTCCAGGGTTCTTTTACGTACCACAATCGACATGGCGCCGATTTATTTACATCCCCTCTGAAATAAATTGATCAACAGATTATTATTGCTCAGCAAAAATCCATAAATCTCATTTGGGTTTGAACCCACGAACATCGAGTCCTGAGGCAAGCACTTTACTCAAAGGTCATCGAGGTCAATGTGTGATATTAGTAGGTTCTTAAAATAAGCATTGACCAAATGTTCTTATATACTTAAAATTAATATTTTTAACAGTGGTAAAGGGAAAAATAGGGTTTATAAGTTATAATAAGTTTAATTTTAACTCAAATTGATTATACAAATCGCAGACCTTCTTAATCCACTTTAGATTGTTAAATAAGGTCTATGTTATATTTAAATTGAGTTTCTTAAAGTATTTACTAGAATTTTTATGGAGTTTCAGATATAAAATTAGTCCTGGAAAGTGTGCGCAGCATGAATTTCCCCTCATTTCCCTTGTAACCTTTACATGATTTGCAAGCCACTGTAAGAGTAATATAGAGAATATTCACTGAAAAGAGAGTTTAAACATGCTAACAAGCAATGAAAAATATATATTTGCTCCCATTTAACTTGTTTCAAACTATTGTTACATCACATCGTTATTGTTAACCTTGAATTCTCTATTGTTCATAAAATGTAGCTTTGATACTATGACACACACGGACTATAGTGAAGGTTCAAATTATTCTTTCAAAGTTAAAGGAATAATAAAAATATGTTTTAAACATATACAAAATGTAATAGTTACATTCAAAGCTTGACACATTTTCCGGAAGTGTTTGTTGAATTTTGTTTCCGTTCCTTTATCAGGTTTAAAAGGCATTGTTGACAACAGCTGCATGGAAATTTAAGTGAGAGATTTAGTATAATTTTCAAATATGAATAAAATCTATTAAATAATTTACTTATTACATATTAATGATTACCTAAATTGAAGTACACTATTGTGATAAAAAAAAATTGTTACAACAGCAAATGTTTTTCTCTTTTGATGTATGCTTGGTGATGCTAAAAATTATTTAATATAATTACGAGATTTCATAGTTAAATCCTTTTGATAACGGTTTCGGTATGTATATATAAGTGAGAAATACCAGAAATGGTCACTCATTTAATCACCAAGTCTCAATCCTTAGAAAGAAGAGATTACAATGTTTGGTCTAAATATTTTCGCTTTATTACTGGTAGCATATGTTGCTATCGTGGAAGGTGTATTTGTAAGAAATAGTTTTGTTTAATGATTATAAATATTTGTATTCATAAAAGAAACCAACAATTTTGCTTGAAACACGTAAAAGTGCTTACATATATATATATATATATATAAAATCTGAAATATTATTTACAAAAATATCAAATAATTAGACTGAAATTTTAATTACTATAGTGCAATTGTGTTATATTACAATTTTATTACTATAGACAGTAAATATTTTATATGAAGAATTATAATATAAATATTTACTACTACTTTTGAAACTCGCTAGTTATTTTTATTGAAGATGAAAGATTTGTATTTTTTGTTGAACTACAATTTAAAAATCTCTCCGAAACATTCGGTGATTATAACTTGTATAGATAGATTTAATTGAAACCTTAATAATGGTCTTGTTTATGAGATATAAAAATATACATTTTCTACCTGGTGTAGAAAATAAACCACTTATTCTTATCAGTATCTAAAAAGCTAATTCAAAACGCAAGTAAGGACATAATTTACAAATAAAATTGGCTCAGTAAGAAAGTGATATTATTTCCTTAGGTCGACTATGATTTGAGCTTATGGTTGTTATAAAACAATTTTATATAATATATATTTGTATAGCATGTGTAAAGATGAGGTCTGGAATTGCACTTTCTTTTGCGAGAGCAGAATTTGTTCGATATCAAAATATGCCTAATATTAATTCTTCATACTATTGCTGACTAATCTTTTAGAGAGCCTAGTTTGAATCTTAATTGGAGTATTATTAGTCTCAGAATTTTACTAAACAGATGAGGTGCGAGCTATTTTGTTGATTCCAGAAGTTGTAAAAAATAGCATCTCATATCAAGGTGTATAAATATATTTCTGAAGAAGATGGAAATTTACATTTATTAGGCTCATTTTTTTAATGCCACAAAAGACCAAATTTACCGTTAACAAACTATAACAATAGTCCAAATAGTGTTACATATCCTATAGTTAATAGTAGTAATGATAATAAATTAACGTAGTGGCTGCAGTATAACAATATAAATGTACAAAAATATATTCTAAAAATTTTACAGGTAAAAGAAGACGGAGATGCTAAAGAGGTTTTAAATATGTGCAAGAAAAATTTTTCAGTTTCTGATGGTAAGAAAGAGTTGTTGGGAACAATTTATCATCCATATAAATTAAACTTGTTTTATTTGCATAATCTTACCGACATTTGAAGAACATAATTTTAACATATCCCCTTATTTTACTTAATTTTCCTCTTTCTCTTTTAGAAGAATATTTTACACATTTTTCAGTACCTCCTGAAAATATTTGTTTATAGGAGAAACCCTAGTTCAAAGAATTTGGCGGTAATTAATATATGTATTTTACTGAAAACAAGTACTATTGGTCCGATATCGGATGTGTAAAGTGTCAAATGGTTTTCCAGAGTGAAATTTATTTTTAGATGTGTTCCTCCTTATTTTTACCTATATTTCTCTCATCCTTCTTCAATTTAACATCAATTATTATAAAATTCATACAAAAGTACTTCAAAAGATTAGATCATTTAGTACCGCCTGCCTGATAAGTTAAGTGTTCCGGGTTTGATTCCCAGCATGCACAAAAATGTATCATTGGTGAAATCAGGGTTTCCGATTTCAGGGTGCTGAACTAAAAACTGTGGGGTCTGGATATTGTGTTTGTGCATGATAGGTTTAAGGTAGCTCGGTGAATGATGTTTGAGACAGCACATCTACACTATTATTATAAAGAGGAAAGATTTGTTGTTTTGTTTGTTGTTTTGAGAGCTACCATTTTGTTTGAAATGTTAAACAATGCCTAGATAGAAATTTTAATCATAATATTTATAGTATATTAAAAAAAATATTTCTTTTTTTCTTTTTGCGCTTAATATTAGTGTTATACATCTTATTCCAAAATTTCTTAGAGGGAAATTTAGTAAAGTGCTTTTTTTTTAAGTTTTAGCCTAATCAGTAAAATGGTTTCGGTTCTAATCCGATATCCAGACACACACACACACACACACACACACAGACAGCATCGCGAAAAAGATATTTAGTTTTTAACGTTTACATTTACCAAAATCTAAATATCGATTATTTTTATTATTTTTTATGATCATAATTCTTATTTTTCAGACAGATCAAGACAAAGAAAAAAGTATGGACACTATTTTATTACAGTGTTAGCAGAATAGTTTTTTTTTTTTTTGAAACTTTATAAATTCACTTTGCCAATTCTTAATTTTACAGAGCTGTTGGAACGTGTACACAAAAGTGGTTCACTACCAGACAATGCCGATGAAAATTTAATGGTATGTACATGGTAAAGATATGAACCAATATATTTTTTTACATTGATTTCAAGAATATTGATATTAAAAACAGAACTAATATTTTACTCTTTTAAATTATCTCAAACTTAAAAAAATAATAAGATTTTAATGCCTTCAAATGAAATAATCATTTATCATATTCAAATTATACCTCTTTTGGTATATAGCTGTCGCAAAGTTTACCTTACGATCTACTTAATTCAATATTCAGGTCGTGGGTATGAAGGTTATCCATTAGAAGGACATTATACTAAAAATTTTCATTAATCTTTTTAGAATTTAAGGCTTTTATTTGTAATTATTTTTCTCATCGATCCATTATTTATTCATTCAAATCATAATAATAATGATAATAATAATTTATTATTACTATTACTAATATTATTATTATTACTACACACCTTCATTCAAACAGGTTTTTTTTCATATGGCTTTCTTCACCTTGGTTGGTTTCAAGTTACCCACTTAGGCTAATTGGGTTTGTGATACTAACTAACGATTTTTTTCAACAAACATTTAATATAAATAGTAATGTATTTATTGACTTTAATATTATTATAAAAATGTATTAGTACTGTATTAGTAAGATATATAACCATGTATATTAAAAGCCACAAACCACAACGGTTGACTTATTTTCGGTAAAGGTAATTTTTTGGACAAATGGAATTGATTAAAAAGTAGAGTTTTTGATAAATATGGATTAGAGGAGGAAAACAAATATATAATATATAAGAGTAAATAAATTTTAAATTTATTCTGTGCATTCTCTGTTTCAGTGTTTTAATGACTGTTTCATGACTGGAGTGGGAATTGTAAGAGAATATAATAATAATCATTATTATTTCATATTTAATCTCAAAATCTTAGTATGGTCACAAAAGTTCACCTAAATTTAATATAGATTGAAAAGAATATGATTCAATAAATCTCAAAAATATCATATTTAATCAATCACAAATCTAATACTATTTATTATTATAATTATATTCATGATTAAAGCCATAGTATAGTCCATAAAGGTAAAATTTTACTCTACATGGCTAACGAGGAATTTACATATTTATAAATGAAATTATTTTGTTATATATTTAGATATATATTATTTGAAGAAATAATACATATATATTTATATATATATTATTTGAAGAAATAATACATATATATATATATTTATATATATTATTTGAAGAAATAATATAAATATATAATTTTAAGAAATGCTATTAATTTTTTATGTATTTGTGCATATATTCCAATAGTTAAAGAATGGTGAACTGGACAAAGATAACACTAGTACAAACATAGGGGGTCTCTTGAAGAAGAACGGCATCACCGATGTGAAAAGTATCATGGCCAACATTCTCGCTTGTGGATCTGAAGGAGGTATAGTTATATTCTATATTTACAATGAATTCTGACGGTAGACCTATTCAATATTAAGCTGGTGTAGTGGTCAAACTACTTGTACACGTACGTGGATGGATTGTAGGGGAATAGCTTTGGAATTTTTTTATGTTAGGGATTGGCGACTTATCTCATTGTTTATTTTATATTTCCTGCCAACATTTACATCTATTCTAGAGTGTTTTATTTGCAGAAATTATCAAATAAGTGCCGTGTAAGTATTTATATATTTTCTAGTCAAAGAATATTTCATTTTTAAAAGATAGAAACCCGCCTCTGTGGCGTAGTTGGCTAACGCGCTAGTCGTGTTGAGCTCGACTGCTGAGGACGGGGAGATCGAGGTTCGAATCTCTGTCGGGTGAACTGGGGCTGGTTTTCCCTAAATGGTTTTCCACTCTCCCTCCACGCAAATGCGTGTTCACTTCCTCTAATTAAACCTTCCCAATTCCTAATCCATTATAGTAGTTAGTACTTAAAGCGTATAACCCTAACTGGTAGTAAGACGCGGTACTAAATAATAATAATAATAAAAGATAGAAGGAAAGATTAATATATTATATAATTTTAATAATATCCCCCTCTCCGCGCCAACTATTCTTATTTTGTAGAAGTACTTTAATTTAATGATGAACAAGACATAAATATATTTTGCATTTATTTGATTAAAAATATTTTGTGGTGTTTCAACTCCTACATACCCCGAAATAAATCTATATTTTTGTGGTGAGGTCGTCTATCAAACATTTTTTTAAAATTATTATATGTGTATTAAAGAGGTGATATATTATTCTAGCAGCCCGAGTCCTTAGCACTGTCAGTAGCGTGTCTGCCCACTGAACTAAGGGTACCGAGCTCGATTTATCATTAATGAAAATATAGGTTTAAACTTTCACATTGATAAACTGATGGCCGGAGACTGGATGTTGTGCCTGTCCTTGTCTTAAGATAAATATTATAAGGCGTATAAGGCTATGGCAGGCATAGCAAGCTGGTAGTGGAAAATATATAACCCGAATAATAAACTGACCCTGACCACAGTTTGGAAACCGTGATGGATTTAAAGGGTACATTATTATATATATGGTTTTAGATATTGATTAAAAACTATAAACTATATTTTTCGTGTATCTTATATTAGTTGGTGCATGTATTTTAACATTCTATTTAAAAGGGTGGCTTATTAACGATCATAAAGGACCGTATATTTGGATGAAATTCGGACGTCAAATGGATTTTCATGTACTGGGAAATTGGTTGACTCCTGAAGATCGAATTTAAATACGACCTATGGAAACTGATTTAGCTCACTGGAATGCTAATGTATTGGGGATATTAACCTAGTTTTTGTAATATATTATCAGTTTAATTCAACTAGATATTGTAAAATTCATTTGTGTGGGATCAAACACTGTCGCCTTGGTTTATAGTCGATACATTTTATTTAAGTGAGTTATCTAAATGAAACTAATCAATTAAGGTATGACTGCTGAAATAAATTTTAATTATTTTAAAGCTTAAGATAAAAAAAAAATTTAAATTAATTATTTATAGCTCAATAACTGCAACATATAACACCTATGTTCCATTATTTGTTATTGTTTGGTACCAATAGTTGTAAAGTTTAATAATTAATCTACTTTTATTCTTAGCTTAGCGCTGTTTGGGTAAATTACAACAGGGAAATCACCATAAAATATATATCTAGCATTAGACATTTATTTTATTTTATAAACTAAACATTTTAAAATTAAAATTATATTTTTTAATTATTCAAACAATATTCTTGAAACGTCATTATATACTAATTTAAATAAATATCATTACAAAAATTACGTTGGAAATTGTAAGCTAATACATTGCCAAAAAGGGTGTTGCTAGATTTATGTAATAAAGCATATGATATTGATGAATTTTAATAACAGTTTTATTTTTATATGCTTCAAGTATATTTTTATCGTTTTATTATCTTGTTTTGACAGCTACGTTGGCAGCTTAGCAGTATTATTAAAATTATCTCAACAATTCATTGTATTTTCTTAGAGGAAGATTAAAAATATTTTTCATAAATTGGGACACTCCTGTATCCAATATTAATCAATTATTAAGTAAGATATTGGTTCATACCATATTTGAGAGTGTCGAAGAAAATAAATTAACACCTTCATTGATCGGATATAGCCATTATCTAAACTTTAAGAGTTATTATATTTGGTCTCCGACATCCTCATTTGTGCAAAGACAATTTAAGTTTAATATACATATTAATATATTTATATATAAATTTATAATATTTGTATATCAGAGAAACGCTTATTATTAATTTGATCTTTATTTCTATAATTTGTTTTTGTAGTACTATATATATTCTAGAATCGGATTGATATTATTTTATAGCAAAAAGTGTCGGATAAATTCTAGTCTTCGAGCCTCTAATATTAACAGAGCTATATAACTAAATTTATAAGTATGGTATTACATTTAATATTAATAATAATAAAATTTAGCACCGCGTCTTACTAACCGTTCGGTTTATACGCTTTAAGTACTAACTACGGTAATGGATTAGGAAAATGGGAAGGTTAAATTATAGGAAGTGAACCCGCATTTGCGTGGAGGGAGATTGTAAAAATATTTAGGAAAAACCACCACCAGTTCACCCGACCGAGATTCGAACCTAGATCTCCCCGTCCTCAGTAGTCGAGCTTGACATGACTAGCGCGTTAGCCAACTACGCCACTGAGGCGGGTATATTTAATATTAACAGAACTATGTTGTTTTATTAATATTAAGGTCTCAAAATCTAGGCTTAAGCTGACAATTCATGATAGTAAAACTATACATAAATTAATAAAATTATGTATCGTATATAGTTTATTACACCCTAGTCAAATATGCCTCTTGTAAAAAATATGTGTTACATGAACATGTCCTGATAGTGGATAAAGTGGATTCAATTCTAGAAAAGAAAATATTATATCTAATTTATTTAATATCTTAATAAAAATAAAATTATTTGTTTCAGGAAGCTTAGCGAAATGTGCTAAATCGTACGCCATTATAAAATGTATTGACAGCATAATAATCTCAGTAAGTTAATATATGTTTATTATTTATTTGTTTAAAGCATATTAATATCTTTATTATAATTTTAAAACAAAAATTTTATTTAATTCATATGCTTTTAGATAAACTGTCAATCATTTTCTTAATATTAAATATAATAGTAAATCAGTAAGTTGTTTAGTTCAAGATAAAAATAAATTTAAATTATTTTAATAAATCTTACTAAAATAAGGGTGCAAATAATCAACATTTTAAAGTATTTCATGGGAAACCAATGATGTATTAATGTGTTGAAAATATGTTTTATAGTTATGGTGTATTAATTATCAAGATGGACACCCTTTTTTACTAAAATAATTGTTTTTAAAAACATCATTTTTATTTTGATATCTAAGAATATTTACTATTAAATTTTCAGCACCACAAAATTACATTTAAAGTATTTGGTTTATATTTTATACTTAATTTATTTTGTAAAATAATCTAGATAATATAATACATAACATTACCGAAAAGTGTAATTCTAAATTAATTAATTTAATATTATCTTCCTTTTTTCAGACTATTGGTCCACCAGAGTAAGAAATTTTTTGTTTATACCTGTTTGTCAAGGGGATGGATGACATGAAATCATTACCAGTGATCAGCATTATGTGCATAGTTCCTCAGTTTATTATTGTAATATTTCAATAAAATTATTTTCAAGCCAAATATCTCTTGTTCACGTGATTTCCATGAAAGATAATCATATTCTAATGAATAGTTAAACTTGTTATTCCTATAAAACCAATTTAATGTTGATTTATTTTTTATATATCAATATATCAAAAATTAATAGCATACTTTCGATAAATACATACTCAGGGAATGGTTCTTAGTACCTGTGCTATTAATTTTAAAAAAGGGTAAAGCTGAAATAAAATACTTATTATGTGATAGGTGATATTTTTACAAATTATATCAAACATTATTTTTAGGAAGCAAAAACACACTTATGATTTGCTAAGAGATTATATTTTAAAATCAATAATATTAAAAAATATATAAATTCATGCTATTGATGTTCCATCGTCATTGTGTGTGCGTGTGTGTGAAAATCCTATTACACCTAAAATATTGGCATGGTTGCTTAATGGTTTCACAGCATCAGTTCATTTCATAATAACCAAGTTAGGTTTCATTTTATTCTGATATTGGATTGAATTTTGACAAAAAGAATATTTCAAACAATTTTAAAAATTAAATTTTATATCATGTTTGACTTCTACAATTATTATTGAGATAATAAGAAACAATAAAAATCGTGTAACACTCAAAAATAGAGCTCTTTTGACAAAAATCAATATTTATTATTGGGCCAGGCATCAGGGCGTTAATAAAGCCCCGATTCGGAAATAATCTCAGGAAATTTGCAAATTATTATAATTACCTTATTTAAGATATGTTATGAACATATCAAGTCTTCCCCCCCATCTTCCAGCTCTGCGTTTGACGCCATCTTGGAAATATTGTGATGAAATGAGGATTTTAACGAACATCTTTTTAAATGTTAATCTTATAGTATAAATACCCAATTAAAATTCATTTTATTCAAGATAAAATTTTAAATAAAAAGGTCATAAGCACATTTTTGTAAACCAATTATTTTCGAGCTTAATCTGACAGAATCTTAGAATGCTACCACAAATGCATGTAGTAAGGCGTTTCCATCTTAAATTAAATTGTTTACATAAGATACGTTGAAATTTTAACAAGTATATTATAATCAGTGCATTTGTAATTAGATTTAAATTATTTACCCTCTAAAATTTTTATGTTTAGTTAAAATTTTTATAATATATCAATTTATTATTTTATATAGGTTAAAACCTTCACAACCATTAAATTTGTATAATCGTTACCCCTCTTCACTTAATATAACTCACGATCGGGGATAGAAGTTAGATAATCAGTTAATGGGTCAATAGAATAGATATTAACAATTTCTACTTTAAATAAATTTATTTGACATATCCATACCAGTTTTCAGACAACCAAGCGGTAATGTATACGACAAGTTTTTTTTTTTTTTTTTTTTT
>CABFOV010000119.1:35036-49242 GCA_902141375.1 Timema poppense
TCTCTTTCTGCTAGAACTGTTTCGTCGGTATCTTCAGAAATAAAGTCATCTGATTGTATATATATTTCTACATCATAATTTTCCATGTCCTCTTCCTTTAGGATATTTGAGAATTATGGTCACTAACAATGGGAACAAATGGTGGAACTTTGGTTACCAACTTTCTCACAGCTGCAAACTGTTCTGCTACCTTTGTTATATCTACAAGATAAAGTTTTAGGGAATGCTTGTGGAACTGTATCTTTGAGAATGATTGTCACTAGCAATGGGAATAAATGGTGGAACTTTGGTTACCAACTTTCTCACAGCTGCAAATTGTTCTGATTACTTTGTTACATTTACAAGATAAACGTTTAAGGAATGCTTAGGGAACTGGATCTTTGGGAATGATTTTCACTGGCAATGGGAACATATGGTGGAACATTGGTTACCAACTTTCTCACAACTGCAAACTGTTCTGATTACTTTGTTACATCTACAAGTTTTAAGGAATGCTTGTGGAACTGGATCTTTGATTGTGGCTATAGGAATCAGATCATGCTTAAATTTTTTCCAATCCATATAGAGGTGAAACTTGTTTCCGTAGAATATTTGAATTTGTTGGTAAGTTATTAAGGGATGTTGATGTGAAGGCTGTCTGGGTAAGATGTAGAGGTGTGGGGTTGAAACTATCACAATTCAACAACCATTTTACGAAAAAATATTCAAATCCTTATTTGTTCAGAAATGTTTTCACTGATCTTGGCTTGGTATAGGGTTACAATAATTGTTTTCCTGCCATGTATATATCGTCTGAATGACCATACTGATATGTTTGTACAACTTCCTGCAATATATCGTTAATATTTAAAAGTTTTACAAATGTTATTTTGCCCTGTCTGGAAAACGAGGAGATTCTGTCTCAGGCACTAAGTACGCGTGAGAACCAAAGGTTTCCCTTTACTTCTTTTGGGAATTTTAAGTTGCTGAAACCATATACTGCCTTGTATATTTTCCCTTTGCCCAGTTTCAAGAAATAAATTTCGGCTCAAGACTTAGCTAATGCTCACAGAGGTACCAAAAGGTCAATTATTGGCCAACTATTAGTGAGCCACTATAATTTTCAGCTTTTTTTTAACAATAAATTTCTCAAATTAGAGTTTCTCGCAAAGTATGGATACAAGCCAGTTTTTATTCTTATCGTTTGATCAGAATTTCTCTTGAGACATAGTTGATGGCATAGACTAATCAAACAGTACAATTTCCGCAGTATGTTTCTTTATTCGTTAAAGACGTTCAGTTGATTTCGTACTGGTGAAAGTTGAGTAAAATCTTGTTTTTTCGTAAGAAACAAGTCTATAATCAACCAAAGGCTTGTTATTCTGGTTTTAATGGCAAAAAAGGCAATATCTAGCGTCACGTCAGTTCTTTGACCTGAATTTCAACAAACACCTATCATGGAGCGAAAGGGTCGTATTTAGGTAGATGGACGAATCTTTGTTGTGAAAGATGTGAAATTTCTCACTCCCATTTCTGATCGTAAGCTTTAACTTGTCTTTGAGAGGGATAAAGAAAATGATTATGAAAAGTCACAACTACTGCAAAAGCTATAACTTATAAAAATAAATAAATATTTTGTAGAAATACTAATTTTGCATATCTTAAAATATTAAATATTTAGTAATAAATACACTGATTACATTTTAGATTTAGAATTAAAGATTACTTGACATAAAATTTGAAGTATAAGATGGGAACCCCGTTGTTGGGTGCATTTGTGGGAAAATCCTTGGATTTTCCAAAATATTTCAGTTCTACTAAAAAATATAATAAATTATTTTCTATAAAAAGTTGTTTTTGACATAAAATAGATGATTTATATTTTTGTCGTAAAATTAACGTTTAACGAAATATTCGAGAAAATCCTCATTTTGCCGTCATATTTCCAAGATGGCACTGAACACAGAACTAATAGATGGGGGAAATCTTAGTATTTTCATTAAATACCTAAAATAAGTCAATTGAAACACGTGTGTGCCGATTTCCTCAAATTATTTCCTCATTTAAATATCCAACCCCTGAACTAGCATAAAAGTTGTAAATGTCAGCAAGGAAAAAAAAAAGTTCACCAAAATCAACTAAACGTAATAAAATATGTAATGATGTCAGTTTTATTTAATATAATCTTAATTTATTACATAGTATATTAAGTACAAGGTAATAGGTAAAATTATTAAAAAATCACATCTATAAAAATATGATTAATGTTGTTCAAATTTGATATGCTCCAAATTTAGAAAAAATATATTTGGTTAATTTCCTTTGGATTAATATTTTTTTAAATTTTTAATAAATATTGCAAAGTTTAAGTGCTGGTTATCTGACTAATGTTTGACTTTTATCATTGAGATTTATATTATGATATCAATCCATACAATTTCATTACATGTTGGTAATAAAAGAGATAATATTATCTAAATAGCTTTATTTAAGATGAAAACAATCTTAATATTTAAATAGTTTGTAATTTAAAACTTATCAACTAACTTTCATTTAATATTAACAAATTTATGGATTAAGGTAAAAAGTAATAGGATAGAGTCCAACTACGTTTAGAAATAATCAGATGATATCGAAACATTTGGTTTTAATTTGTAAGGGTCTGTTGCTGAAATTGTCTGTTATTATTTGAAATTGATATGTAAAAATATGTTTATAATAAACACGTATTGAATAAATATTCACTCGTAGATGTAAATAATTAGTGTGTTTCATTTAAATGAACAAACTAATCAACTATAGGTACGTGGGAAAGGGCGTTTGTTTCACCTGATCTGGTTTTCTAGTGACAAGAGGGTTGTATTTTATTAATTGCTTCACCATCTTATCTCCATGTAAATGTGATAAATTTCCTCTAATTTATACTTTTCTTCTATAAACAGTAAGATGAATATGGCATGGTGCACAAACAAGAGTGGTTGCACCTTAACGGTCTAAGTCACCTAATCAAGGAATCACAAACCATACCCTCTGATACAACGGCAAAAAAAAAAACTTATAGGAAAACATAACAGACTCCACAGTGGCGAGACAAATTCATACCAAGAAAATGGAACAAGGCTAGTTAATCTTTAAAAGAAATAAAATGACTTGCTCATAAAAGCAATGACGAGGAGCTCACAATGGAATCAATACTAGGAGAATACTTGTTAGAGCATAACGAGATTGACAAAAAAAACTATACGAATCTCCTAAAGATTTCAAAGATTGTGGGACAAAAAACGGAGCTTATTCCATTTATATATTCATAAACTAGAAAAGAAAATAACTAGTGGTTTGGATAGCTATATGAAAATAATGTAAGTTTGTTTATATTCACTGTAAAACTAAGAACAATTGGAAAAGGATGGAGAAGAATAATAAATATGAGTACAGGAGACGAAGACATCAATGAAATGGATGTAGTCGGGTTAGCGCAATGGTTTTACTGAGAGACGAACGTGGGTGTAACTGAAGACAAGGTGAATCAAGATGAGGGAACTGATATAGATATAACATAGATCAAACAACCACTTAGGGATAGAGAATAGCATAGAAAGGAGTATTATAAATATCTTAATAACAAAATATAGAGAGTCTAGGATCTAGAAGACTTGAACTACAAATGTGGGCTCAGAAAAATGAACACCAGGGAAAAAGACTATATAAAATACGTTTTTTAATAAAATGATATAAAGTCAGACTTTTTGAATGAATACTATAAGAATATTGAGATTAATGTAGATTAATACTCAAATAAAATCAATTTTTTAAGAATTTAAAGTAAATCTGTAAAGTAACAAATTAAGACCAGGGATAACTTATAGAATATAACAAGCAGGGGCTTGATGAAATAAAGGGTTCTAGAGCCAGCCTTCCTCTTACAAAATACAATAATTTTTTATAGGTTCACAACATAAAATATTTAAGGTGTTGAATTACTTGAAGCGAGCTTTCCTCTTTACATTGAGATTAGAAGTTTTTGAGATTTTTTCTCATATTTCTATATGACATGACAAAGTGTGGTATTAGATGAAGGGCGAAAGGGAGTATAGGTTTAGCTAAAATTGGAAAGTAGTTCCATAAAACAACACGGACAATTCATTGTATTTTAACCATATGGCTCTAGAGTGGTGGCCACATTGTAGTTAATAATCTTAATAATTATAGTAGAACTGCTAATAAAAACAAATATAGCCTGTTCTATAATCTACAATGGTCAATAAATTATAACTGAATTTCAAATTTATTTCAAAAATATATAAATAATATAGTTCAATCAAATTTGGACAACATATCATAACATTTTATTGTATTTGCATGACTAAAATAAGTCTATAAGATTTACTCCTCATTTGTAAGTTTGGATCTGCTAAAAATGATCTATATAAATACAAATACAAGGATATTTTGTATGTGCATCAGGTCTTACTACATATATGTGCCATCTAAATACTAAGTGCACGTGAGATAGGAAATGTAAGTAATAATTTTAAGTTTTTTAAACATATTTTGAAATTTATTAAGAAGAGATGTTTTATTACTAAGTGAATCAATTAGTTTGTATTGAAAGAGTATATATAAAAAAATATGTCATCAATAGACACTGATTGACTCACAAATAATAGAATTTTATGAATTATAGCTACAGTTTCATTGAGAAATAGTGAGAAAATATTAAGGAAAATTTTAGGACAACCTGCTATAATTCTAGCCTATATAATTAATCATCGTCATACCAGACAATAAGGTTGTCTTCCGATATAGAATACTTTGTTCATTTTCATTTGATTTCAAGGAAAGTGTCCACACTCGCAAATAAAGCATTATTTAATATTAAACATATATTATCTAATGACAAAACTTAATAATCAAATTGTAATCTATATAAAATTTAACTGTTGGAATTACTTTGATAATGGTAGTTTCTATATTTTACAAGTATGAGATGTTTTCAACAGTCATGAACTTATTTTAAAGCTGGTATTCTCATAGCACTTGACGTTATAATTAATGATGTTTTAGTTTTGAATATACAAAAAAAATTATTTAATATTAAACTTAATTGGTATAGTTCTTTAAACTAAACTAGAATATAATGTTATAGCTTCCTATATGTTGGATTCTCATATTTCCTTTATGGGTTAAGTTTTTATCATCAGAAAAATTTGATATACGAAGAAAAATATCTATAAAAGTTAATCAATAATTTATATTTTTAATTTTAAATTATTTATTCATAAGGTAGAGAGAAAATGTTAGATTAATTGTAGAAACATGTTGTGAGGATTTAGCTAAGCTATGGCTGTAACATAATACAGCAATAATTAAAAAAATTATAATCACATAAACGTCAACAAAGTTTATTTGGAAGTGTAAAAATATATGAAAATATTAATAAATATCTCAAAAAAACGTAGACCAATTTTACAACTTGTTTAAAACGTAGACCAATTTTACAATTTGTTTAAATCAGTTTGGGGCGGGTTAAAAATATTTAACCCCTGACACAAAGATATTTACTAAATTCTGATGATAAAGCTATTAAAATTAGATTATTATTATTAATTATTATTATTATTATTATTATTATAGATTTAATAAATAATTTGACAGTACTACTTTATGTAACTAGCTATCACCATTATATTTTAAAGAATTTTATATTAAATAGTACCAATTTTTTTTTAAACTGACAGAAAATTCAGGGTGCTAAAATATATCTAAACGTAATTTTAAATGAATGGTTTAATTACTTCCACATTCGTAACATTTATAAATTAGTTATTTGTAAAGATATAAAATTTAATTTTATATTATAGTACTATAATTATATTAAGAGAAAACCTTTAAAATAATAGAGATTCTTAAAATACTCATAAATTACTAGATTAGTCAATTAAAAGCACGCAAATAAATATTTTTCAAAACAAATTTTGAACTTTGGAATGCTATAAAATTTAGTATAAAGACTTAATAATATTTCTAAGTGGATTAAAATGATATTGCTAAGTTTATTATAGGGGCTTTTAACAATATCTGCTAATAAAATGGAACAAATCAGTACTTGCTATTATAGAATAAATATGTAACAACTGGGTCGATTTCATTAATTGATACAATGAGGCCGTAACTATCCAATGAAATAATAAATAATTAACTTAAATTAACTTTTAAGTTCGAGTAAAAATATTGTTATTGTGATAAAAATAAAACAAATCTACAAATAAGCTTAAATATATTTAAAGATAATAATAAGTAATAGCTGTGAATGTAGCCTTTGGTTCATTGTACTTAGCATAAAATGTAAGATAAATATATTATAATTAAACATTTAATATAATTTAAAACGTGTATTATACTAGAAGATAGTCTGGATGTATTTACGAAATTTTTTGATGCAATAACGTTCAATTTTATGTCCAACATAATATATATTAATATAATACAGACGTAATTGTTTTGTATCTATGTATTTAAATAAACTTTTCTTTTATTAAATTTGACTTATTAATATGAAAATATGTTTTAGTAAACTTTCTAATGAAATAATGTAACATGTTTTACGGTTGATGTTAGAAAATAAAGCAGGTCTTTTACCATTTAAAAATATATTCAGAAAAATATTACTTCACTAAGTGTGTTATGATGCTAAAAAATATTTATAATATTATTAAAATATATTACATTTCAAATTTACAATAGCCATAATTGAGAATAAGGTTTGTGTAAGAATTAAAATAAAATAAGGATTGGGTTAATCTCTCTGAATCAAAATCCTAATATGTATGACAGACTATGTTCTAATAACAATTCTGCAACTAAATAGTAAATATAAATTGTACAGCTATGATAATAGAAGCAATAAATCCCTAGTAAATCTTCTATACAAATTACAGTTGAGGAAACAACTATTTTTTCAGATGAATAATCATTATTTAACTTATTACAGGTATTCACAACAATTTTAATCTATAGGATGTAGTATCAAGCGTCTTTAGAGCCTACTTGACTTTGGATATAACTTGACTTTGCTGCCCAGTTGAAGGTAGTGAGGTCTTTGTCAACTAACATTATTTAAAGATAAGTTAATTGAGAAAGGAGATCCTATTCAAAGCCAATAATAACTTATATTTACGTGCTTATTCACAGCCCTTCTGTTATTTTAGATTATTATAAGATTTTGTGAAGATGTGTGTGTCTTACGTAGGTGAAGACTTTAACACAAAATAGAGGAAAGAGCTTTGTCCCTGATAAATATATATCTTCCTAGATGTAACTATAGCTTTCAAAAGTTATTTTTTACTTAAGTTAGTTGAGAACAAATAATTTGCAAAGTTATCAGTTTAGTACACGTCATTTCATGTCCTAAAATTCTTGTTTTTTATTGAGACAAAAAAAAAAGTAAACTTATGAAAAATTGTTTTAAATAATTGTAAAATGTTATATTCAGTAAGTAAGTACATTTGTCCTTTTATATGACATTGATTAATTTTTTTTGTAAATTTTGAAATTTACGTGGGGTTTTTGGATAGTCTATATTAATAATTTATTGTGATTTTACTGGATGTACTAAAAATTATAAATATAATGTGTTTACTTTTTATTTAATGTTTAAAAAATGATTAAAATCTTAGAAGGACACGTATTTTTAATTTATTATTCTGTCTTATATTTAAAACTAACAAAATAAACAAATCTGGCGTTTAATCAAATACACATAAATGAAAATGGTAGTTAGGTTAAGTTTAATTCCAAAAGAATAATTATAGCATTATTTAATTTATACAACTTAGTGATTATTTATGAGAGTGTCTTAAATATGGTTCAATTTATTAATTAGACTTTGTTATTTTTCAAGTATTCTCTAAAAAGAAATAAGTGATAAAGTACAGCTTAAAGGGTGTCCTGGTGGTCTAGGGGTAAGGTGTTAGACTTCCATGCTGGTGGCCGGGGTTCAATCCTCGGTCCCGGCAAAGATTTATCTGATTACCAAACCCTTCCTTCACCTCTAACAAGATATCTTGTGAATGTGAGGAATGCTAGGTCTCCACCGTGGTTCGGATTCCACGTTAAACTGTAGGTCCTTCATTTCATCTCACAATCACCCTACCATTACACATTAGCGTAAGTGCGTATAGCCCGAACGGGTAGTAAGACGCGGTGCTAATAATAATAATAATAATAATACAGCTTAAACCCGTACTTTCGAGTGTCTAGGTTGCTACAATTCACTTAATTGAAAATTATTCCAGTATCAGGACTTATCCCGTGTACAGAAATAGATTATGACTATTGATAGAACAAATGGTTGACCTCAGTGGTATTGAGGTAGAGTATTCGCCTCAGGACCCAAAGTTTTTTGTTTCAATCCCAGATGAAGTCAACAACATTTTCTTGTGAGATAAAAGTCGGTAACAAAACTTCCTTCGGAGGAAAGTTAAGTCGTGGGTCCCATGTCATTGTGGTAAGTAAAATAACTTTTGAATTTATCTGAAAATATTTTTGCTAGAAAAATTGAAAAGCTCTTTTGCGATCGATCATATAAATTCAGTGTAGAAGACAAGAGGGAACTAGCACATTTTCTTAGATTTCCCTAGTACATGAGAATTTTACCAGATGGTGCGGGCAGCACTAACTATCACGAGGGCTGGGTGCATTCCAGCATGCGGATTGATATAAACTTCTTCAAACTAACCCTTGGATAGTTGACTTAAGAAGAAGATGAATTAACTATTAATAATAAGTTTAATGATTTACGGTTATTCAGTTTAATAAGTATAATAAAACTGTATCAAACCATAGTTAAATTATAGGATATCAAAGGTTAGTAACCTTATATATATATATATATATACATATATATAATTTCTGAACATTATCCAGTAAAGAAAAATAAAATAAATCTAAGGTCTAATTTTGCGCTCTTACCTTACTTTCAACCATAGCATATGGACCAGTGAATTAAGGGTAATATCAACTCACTAAAATATTTGACTATGAGTTACAGGTATATAAATATCTAACTGTATTAATATAACTTGTAAATAATATCTCTCAATTAATAGATATGTTATTAATCATCATATACGATATAAAGTTAAATTAGGGTCAACCGATTGTTAAATATCCAAATGATATTTTTGTTCCACCTCCCATGTCCCCCTTTCCCCCTTGACTGAAACAGTGTCATTATTACGTAGAATAAGTGCAAGGTGTGCCATAAGGGGTGTGGCTTATTTGACAATACAAGTAGAGAGCAGATTTTAGATGATTGATCGGTTTCACAAATGCTTTTGCTCCTGATGGGATGCACCAGACCGTTTCGAACAATACCATTTTTTATATTTGTCACTGGCGTGACTCAGAACCACAATCACTTAAGTGCTTCTAAACTAACGTGTATACATCACTCCAGGTGGAACTAATAAGATACACCATTAAGATCTTTCAAAATATTACAAGATGACAAATGATAGTTTTAAACAAATCCACTTGGAAAACAAAAACCAAAGCTTATGAATGGTCATTATTATTATTATTATTATTATTATTATTATTATTAATAATAATAATATATGTTTTGCCTTACGGCAGGTCCATTCCTTTTGTCAGTGAACTTAAACTGTCAATGCACCTTTTCCTCTGCCTCTACCTTTAGATTTCTAAATTTTCTTTTTTCCTTTAAGTCATCCAATACTTTAATCCTTATTCTTCTTAAGCTCCTCTTTCCCACACAATTTATTTCTATAACGTCATCGTGCAGAAGAAAATTCCTCCTAGGGATGTGTTGGATCCAGTTTTCTTTGTACTGAAGAACCCCCATCAAAATCAGTTCACATCTCAGCCACTCTTCTTAGGATATTCTCATTTGTCACCCTGTCTGTCCACCTAACCTCTTTTAGTCTTCTCTAACAGCACATTTCAAAGTTTCAAGTATTACTTTCTCATCTTCCTGAGAGTCCAAGTTTCTGCTCCGTACTGTGGGATACTCCAAATCTAGCAGGCTATTATTTTTTTCTCAGTTCTAAACTCAACTTGCCAGTCAGCAATAACACCTTTTTGAAATCTTTTGTGTTTAAGTAAATCCTTGATCTTATCTCCCTGGATCAGTAGGCATCCTTTGTAGGCCAAATTGACATGTACTAGAACAACTCATTGTTTTCCAACTCTTGATTTTCAATTTTTATTTTCATCTGCAATTCATTTTATGAAATCAACAACAATTTTTAGTTCTCAATGTTGATCTCCATGCTATGTCTTCTCTTATGTCATCATTAATCCTATTAAGTATGTTTTGTTGTTAGGCTTGGCTGGGTTAGATTATCTTATATTTAACCGAACTTCAGGTAAACATGCTTATTTTTACTTTTAAAACAAATTTTTTTAATAAATTATTTATTTTCATTATTAATCCTTTACAAAACATTCATTATCACCTATATTCAGAGTGTCGAGAAAGTTAAATCTAATTTGGGTAATTAGTTACCCATTGGTAAATAAGATACAGATCTATTAACTTTATTTCCATTATAAAAATGTTCTTATTGGTTCTATCAGAATTTTAAAAAAATTATAATTATTTTAGTTGGTTAGTTTAGTTCGTGAATTAATAAAAATATCATAATGATAAAATTATTCCTCTTCAATGATCAATGCACACCCGTAATCGTTGACAGCCTACACTGTGAGATACCTTTTAACGCGTCTCATTGTCAATAGTAGCGAAATGTAATATTATCACATGGGTAAGATGCATACTAGTTATTGGCTTTTCTCTGTACACTAGACCATTATTTTTATCACCACATCTTAGCCCCTTATGTTATATGGATATGAACTACTACGCTATTTTTTTAGGGTTGAGGATGGTTGAATTTGGAGGAAGTTTAGTCACATTTGTGTAAAGGTAAAGTGTAAAAACATTTATAAATAAACGTACTCAATACACTCGATAAGGATTTTAACACCGATCTCCTCATCATCAGCAGTCTAGTATATTTAGAGAGAGAAGCCTTATACCTTGTAGCCACTGACTCCCCCATCTTAAGCTGTAATAACGTTGATAGAGTTGGTCCTGCTTCTTCTGACTGGAACGTTAGTAAAGATGTGCTGGAAAGATTTAGAGGAAACTTAGTGCAGCTCAGATTGGGAGACGACAATGAGTTGGCAGTAGTGGGGCGATTACGGCTCGGTGTTGAATATTTCGGTGAGCTGGTGTGTGGGAGGTTGATACAGCTCGGCGTCGGATATTGCGGTGAGCTGGTGGACAGAAAGTTAGGACAGCTCAGCGTTAGATACTGCGATGAAATGGTGGGTAGGAATTTAAGGCAGATCGTCAATGTATACGGTGGTGAGCTGATGGGTTCGAAGAGGACAGCTTGGCGTTGGGTACAGCAATGAGCTGTTTGGGGGAGGGGGGGGGGAGGTGAGGTCAGATCGGCGTTGTATTCTGCTATGATATGGTGGGTAGGGGGCTAAGAGAGAAAACATGCGTGTATCAATCACTGGTTTATTTCCCCGAAGTATGTTACCTTTCGGCTGTTGTCATGCCTATTAAGGAACATAGATCTTGTTTTGTTAGTTAAAGGCAGCAATCATTAACCTTTATCCTCGTATGAGAGTAAAACAACGAAATGGGTGAAACCGGAGTTATGCTACAGTAAAATACAATGTATCATAAATTAGTACACTGTGAGTGTTATAATAATAGTGATTATGTTCGATTTATCTATGATTTAGGAGTTTAGAGGGATTCTTTTAGGGGGACAAGAGGTAGGTTGGTATATAAGGAATGATCGATTTGTGGGTGTTGGCGTAACGTGATTGGTGGTTTTCTCAGAATATGAAGGATTTTTTCTCCCCCCCTTAAGGATGGGAATATAGTTTCAAAAAATGTTGTCTGCTTGTCACTTTCTTTTGTTCTCTTCTTTCGGGTTACTTCGGGGAAACTCGGTTCTATCCGTGTAGCCTAGCTGATATTGAGGGTGGGAGTTGGTGCATAGCTACTAGCCAATAATGGTGTGTGTTGGCGGAGAGAGTCTGACCTTGCCAACTGGCTACGAAGCTATTTGCCCCAGAAGGTGTAAATAGGGGTGGTATAGTGAGGGGAAGATAGTGACGAGCTTTGGGAGTGCAATAATTGTAAAATAGTGATAACAGGGAAGCGCTAACAAACTATTAATTTTCTTATAACATTATCGACTATGATTGATCAATGTTATTTGAAAGTACAGCACATACAAAATGTATTTGCGAGTTTAGAAAGCACAAACATAGGCTTAAAATTACGATCTAATTTTCTAAAGCAATCGACTGATAATGTCAATGAGACCGACAGGTCAACAAGTTGACAGCCTGCTCTAGATAATTTCTATATCATTATTTTTAGGTAGGAGTATGGATGAGACAAGAAAGAGCTGTTATGTTTGCGGCTTTCATAGCAAAAGATTTTTTGTTAAAAATAAAGTATATAATACTTTAGTAAAATCATAGAGTTAATTTTTTTTCACATGGTGGTACTAACAGTTGATGAATATTTGTCATAAGCATCATGGCATTATATGAGAAACATTTTAAATTAAGAGAAAAATGTGTCATTTAGTTTCAAGACACCCTTGACATATATTAATAAAAAGTTGAGGTCACCATGTGAGGAAAATTATAACCTGTATTTCTATTGGGGAAATCTTTGATTTATTTTGAGGCAAGAGATATTTTGCTATAAAATATGAAAAAAAATTGTCTTTTCTCCCCACCTCAAGGACGGCGGTTATATGGAGGTGATAGTCTCAACATAAACGCAGTCATGATGGCACTTCGATTATGTTGATGGCGGTGGTTGAAAGATGTAATAATTTACACTACACACTATATATATATATATAGATAGTGTAAATATATATATACACTATATATACACGCTATATATACAGACACACTATATATATACTATGTACATATGCACTATATATATATATATTAGAGTTAGATGGAAGCAATTTTTAACGAATCAATCTTCAATACGTATCTCCAAATGAGTCCTGGAAAAAATTATGAACATAAGAGGAAGCATAAACACTGTAGAATAATATGAAATACAAATAGTAACTAAATGTGGACATTCTTTCCTATAATCTATTCATTATAACATTCATACTTTCAGTTAGTGTTAAATTATCAGTCTGGAGCTTGGTTGTTAAGTTGACCCTATGATTATAACTATACTAAGTCACTAATAAGTAGTATTAGACCTATAAAACCAATTTAACTTTAAATATTAAAATAATAGAGTTTAATGCATTTGATTATCAAATTCGAAATTTTCTTGAATCGTCAAAAATGCTTAAGGATTCGATGGTTCCATCCCTAATATACATACATATATTAGATTTAAATATAGATTATAGCCATAGTAAAACGATGATAGTGAACTATAGAAAATGTGCTTTGAAAGTGAATGCATGTCCTGAAGTAAGGTAGAGCAATGAGGAATACACCTTGAGAAAGTGACAATATTGAGCTGATATTATCATTGGTGAAGGTGTAATACGGTATCATCTATGACCGTGATTAAAACCTTGGAAAGATCTCGATATTGAGCTATGTATTACTTTGGAAAAGGGATGATCATGAGTACTCTATTATCCTGAGAAAGTGAAGATAATATATGTACAGTAGCCTTATGGCTTCTTTGGTGCTGACTGACAGCCCACAGCTGACTTTTGACAGTCAACACTTAGGTATATACCTACATTTTGACTGTCAGAAGTGATAGCTGCTAAACACATGTTTTTGCAGATCATTTGGTTTGGCGTAGGGATACATAATTTGGTCTGGTAACTTTTTAAAGCCATCAGCCAGCACCAAAGAAGCCATGGGTCTACTGCATGACACCGGGAAATGGTTATGATGATCTAGTCATAACTTTGGAATTGGAATGAAAGCAATGTGAACAGTTGTTAGATATTAATTCAAGCTCGATTTGCATGTACAAGAAGTACTTTAATCATTTAGTCAGATATTTAAATTCAACTATATTTAACTAATGTTAATAGAATACACACTAAAGTTATTTATGTATTTATTTAGCTAATATTTAATTAATTAAATGCATTTATTTAACCCCCCAAATATTGTTTCTGCATACAATATACGAGTACGAAGTATTATTATTATTATTATTTTA
>CABFOV010000119.1:49306-101208 GCA_902141375.1 Timema poppense
ACAGTTTAACGTGGAATCCGAACCACGGTGGAGGCCTGGCATTCCCCACATTCACAAGATGTCTTGTCAGAGGTGAAGGAAGGGTTTGGTAATCAGATAAATCAGTGCAGGGACCGAAGATTGAACCCTGGCCTCCCACACAGAAGTCTGACACCTTACCCCTAGACCGCCAGGTCACCAGCACAAAGTAGTTTATAACTTTATAAGGTGACCTGGTGGTCTAGGAGTAAGGTGTCAGACTTCTATGCTGGCGGCTGGGGTTCAATCCTCGGTCCCGCCAAAGATTTATCTGATTACCAAACCCTTCCTTCACCTTTGACAAGACATCTTGTGAATGTGAGGAATGCCAGGCCTCCACCGTGGTTCGGATTCCACGTTAAACTGTAGGTCCTTCATTTCATCTCACAATCACCCTACCATTACACATTAGCGTAAGTGCGTATAACCCGGACGGGTATTAAGATGCGGTGCTAATAATAATAATATAACTTTATAAATGAAATTTTTATTGTTACTATATGAATTTATTGATTATAATTCAAAATAAATAAATATTTTAAGTGTATATTAAAAACTAAATGCCACCTTACGTTCTACGTGATGAAAATCCAATCAATAATTCTCTTTTTGCAAGACGTGAAAATTTCACTCTATTTAAAATACTAGAAATTCTCGCTTCAATGGAAAACCAAGATCGAAGTATGTATAACTTACTTTTGTTCTGCTGCTGAAACTTACTTTATTCATTTTTTTTTTTGCCCCTTTCTCCTTTTATGAATAGCTTACCTATTCTCCTTTGACTTCTTTTACCTTTTATATTTTCCTGGCATGAATCCTAGATTCTATTCCGTGTCAATGGTTTGAATCTTTGCCAGGAGTTGTTGAATCTTCTTCTTGTTGGCAACATTCGCATTCCTAGCGAATTTAAATTAAACCATTTTCCCGTACGTCTGGAGTGAAAATATTTTGTCGGTCAACAAACTTCAGGGAAATATCAAGGACCTCTTGTTAAATGTATACATATATTTTTGTTATTTTACTTGGATAGATATAAAAGGACACGAAATATTTGAGTAAACTATATCACACAAATGTTCTCATATATTTTTATTTAGTTATATATTTTAGATATATTATCTTGTTTTTATTAAATTATCCAGTTATCATTAATTAATAGTATATCAATATTTGATCTATACATGATTATCATGATATTTAAATAAAATTGAGAAAACCATTTGAGTTATACGAGAGCTCTATGGTTTTCAAAACTTTACTAAAAATACCATCAATTTTAAGGTTTAGTCAATATACTTATATTTAGTATTAATGCTATGTATTATATCTTTAATAAATTACATTTAACAGAAATTAATTAAACATTTTCCTGAACATAATTTCTATGTTATTGATTTATTTAAAGAGAAACTTTTTTTCCGTATATGTTTTCTGTTTAAATGTATTAGAAAATACTAAATTAGTCATTGATTATTCTAAAAACTATAAAAGTTTATACATGCTATATTGCTATTTTTGGAGACATGAAAACCGTAACTTAATATTTAGTTCCATATATTTATAAATAGGTGAGACTTATTTAAAAAAATTAGAATAGTTTTATCACTAATAATTTTTTTTGTATTTAAATTATACGTAAATTTGAGTTTATATTGATATATGTATAACCTCACCTTAAACTTGGTAATTTTAAAAACGTAACATTAGATTTTACGACCCACCGAACAAATTTGCACCGAAATAAAATTTTACCTCCATCTCATACGTGAGTAAGCCAAATTGACACGAAATGCCGCTATTAAGTTAACCCTTCCAAGTAACTATGTAAAGAAATATGTAGTATTCTTAGTTAATGCTGAGTCAACGATGGAACATTTGGTTTTCTCATTATTTCGCCTCGAGTCCATCAAAGCTTCGTAACTCGGTTTTAAAAGTGAGAACAACATGGATGTATGTCCATTAAATTAGATTTATAAAATAAGTAATTGTACTATAAGCGGTTAAGACAATATTATATGATTGATTGTAAGACCATTTTAGCCACAACAAGCAGTGAATCAAATTTATGTTCTCTATTTAGAGTAATTATTAGTTGAAGTAATTTATTTAACATAGTAAGATTCTTAAAATAATCATTAATGATAATTTTTATATCACTGGAACATTTCTAAATTCAAAAGTCACTTTATAATCAAAATTATTAACAGAATAGTTTTAGTGTACATTTAATATCAAATAAATTTTAATTAAATCTAATAATGCATTGTTTATTTTTATAACTAAGTTATTTGTTACCAAATATAAAATCTAAAACATGTTTTTGTTACTGCTTAATGGCCCCATTTAATTTAATAATTAAATGTAATATAGTTTTCATTGCTATTTTTGAATATTTTATAGAATTATTTTTAATTAAATCTCATTAAAATTTTAAATAATATTTCAAAATATCCAATAAGAAATGCAATAACTTATAAAAGACTAGTTAGACTTTTTTTTAGTACTACTAATGACATTTAGAAATTAAATATAACTTAAAAGTTAAATAATATATTTTATACATTTTAAATAATCCTCTCCTCTATGATTATAATGAATGTCATTAAAATAAAATTAGAAGTTTTTTGAACAAAGTATTAATAAAAAGAAATTGCACGGCCTACAATAAATTTATAGAATAACAATTTGTTTACTTTAATGATTTTTACTATACACAAAAATACCAATTAATATGAATGTTTAGCCAGTTGACACAAATAATGGATGAATGGCTGGATAATATATCACATTTAATAGCTTTAGTTTTCTAGAATTGTTATAAAAGAATTTATGTGACCATATATTGGTATTTTTGGTGGTAAATATTATCATCAGATCATTGACATATTAATCGCTCAATATATAGTATAAGAATGCTTACAATAACTTCTTTAAACCCGTGTGTAATTCCTGTACTCACTGTCTTTCCTCCAAATTAAATTTCTCTCTCCGCCTTACCTCCTCCTTTTCCTTTGTGTTTCTGCCTCTATCGTTTCCCTCCGCACAGAAATAATAATGACTATGGCAATAAAGTACCAACTTCCCCGTTTTAATAATAACAAACTTGTGTAACAGTGTGCTGCTCATCGCGACTGCAGCGCTCCATTTGGATCCGCTGCGGAATTAATAAAAACATTTTAAAACATTTCTCATTTGCGTAATACGATACCTCCCATGAAGCCGTAGAATGAAATATGAAGTTGTGTAGTTTTAAAACAATCTGTTACCGTCATTGTCCTTAGTAATTGGCTCTTTAGTGTGAACATCACAATCACAGGACCATATTTATTGTGTTTTTTTAAACTCTATCAGACTAATTATGGTATTTGTTTTGTGTATAATTATTTGTAATTTAATTTCTAATATATATTTTTCCGACACAAACCATGCCTTAACGTTCGTTTGGGATTATTAAACAATTTCAATAATGATTGAGGCATTAGAAAGTTGTCAGAACAAATATAATGGCCTTTTCTTCGTAAGTCATCGAGAAAATTCACATATGTACACACAGTATTCGAAAACCGACCTTTCCATAGTCGGTTAAACTGTTCAAGTGAGACTTACGCTTGTGTACTTATACGCAATAATGCGAATAAAAATAATATATAGCCTATTATGTATTAATCTTATTATATATACTATATATTATTAATATTATACAGGATGAGGAATAAGTGTTACAAGCTTGTTTCTCGGTAATTACGCATTTTGGAGAAAAAAAAGTTTCAAGACAAAATTGGTTTCGTTTTGAGGGTAAGTCAAATAATGTTTTTTATTTTCTATATGGTGGCCTTGCCTCGTACAGGCAGGATTGTAGATAACTCAGATTGCTGCTCGATAGTAAGGCATTTTAAGTTTCCTGCCATTCATCAGGGCAGGTTAAAGATTAAAAGCTATGCGATTCCCAGTGTTAAAAAATGTAGTTTGGAGTGAAGGTAATAACTTTTAATATCTAGGCCACTCTACATATTTAGAGGAATTGGACGATTACGTGATTTCTAGTAGTTCCACAATTGACTTTGATAAATAGATTAACTAAGTTAAAACAAAATTGGCATAAAGACAAAATAACAATTTACTTGTTACTAGTTGTGTTATGCCGAGTGGGGTACTTATGTTTGTTACTATAGCCTTATTGTATACGTTCAAGAAAGTAAATAAGCCATAGGAATTACGAAGTGTAAAAAAACAAGATGAAAATTGAATGTTTTCAAACAATATGGAGGGAATTAATAGATTCAAAAATGTGTTAGAATCGCTTAAATTAAACCATGGGGAGTGTAACTGCACGGCCTCAATTGGAAGGAGTGTTTGTGTAATATGTAATGAGTTGCGAATCACAAAACTAATGTTGCGAGGCTGTTATGATTATTCTATAGACAAAAGAATTAAAGGATGTGCTGTCAGCGTTTTTTAGTGAGAAATCAGGCTGGAGGTCCGGTTAAAATGAAGGGGATTGAGCCTCTCGTGGCTGACTACAGAACATCGAAGTTTAGGGGTCAATTTGCCCATTTCAGGGGTAAGACATCGGTTCATTAGTGCCAGTCTTGAGGGCTGCCACTTGAGCCCAGGGAACCTGATTCGGTGACCGTGTAAGGACTACCTGGGAGTCAGACCATTGGGAAGCCTCATAATACCTCGTTTCGTCACACGCTTCCTAATATGCTTTAATTTCTTTGTTCTAACTTTACTTCTAACATCACATTTGTAATATAGATAGTAGTATTAATAAACCTTTTCAAAAGCCAAGTCTAACGTCACTCACGAACCCACACAAGTATTCAATATTCACGCCCCTCTAACCACCGGCCACAGACATCCAGACAGATTCCAAGCTCACACACAAAGAGAAAAGAAAGAGTGGTGACAATACATTGATTCACACTAACGAATAGATTGTGTGTATTAGCATTAAAAAAATACTAATTACTTAAGAATTTCCTATACAGNGTGTCATTAACCGGCCTACTTAAACGATATAATTGGGATATTTAGTTTGTATAACGTGTTATTATTAAAAAAAAACATTTCTTTTATCAACTTACCGAGTCTAGACAACTTTTTTTTAGATAATTGACAAGCCCTAAAAACTCTGATCCTATTTGCATTAAGTAATTTCTTTCTTCTAAGATAGTGATATGTTTAATAGTGATATATTTAAGAAAATTGATTGAATTAATATTGTCTACATTGTGAGACGCAACAATGAAATACTTTTTGGTTGGTTTGTCAAATAAACATTTGTTTGAACAGTACACAAAAATGTAAATTTTTTAACCCAATACAATCTGTCTAAAGGTTATAAAAAACTAAGCTAGACATGCATGAAACTAAATAATTGAATTGAATGGTATGAATAATTTTTTATAAAACTAGTTTAAATATTTCAAAAATTATTTTTAAATTTTTAAGTATTAATATCAGTATGATTAATCGAATATAATAACTTTCTTTTGTAACACTTTTACAACACCCAAAAGAAAAAGAGATTGTTTGACTCACCATTCCAGCCCCAGTTGACCTTGTCTTGGCAAGGCTCCACTCCACTAACACATCGTGGCACTGTCGACATATAACTAACTCGAGAGGCCGTGGTTCGCTGATCGTTACGAGTATTGTGCCGTACCTGAGAAAAAAGAAGACGGAATATATGCGTAAACTGGATGCGTGCCGTCGGCAGTGTTCAGAAACTAAAAAACATTGTTAGGCGTGCTTTTAAAAAAGCGTAGACTATTGGAATGTTTTCTAGAAGGTTGCTACTCCTTACCAATTTCCCCCTCCTTTGTTTCTACACCTTGAGAACACATGGCTTCATTCGTCAGCTATATTATGGAATTGTTCTGTAATTCCTGTATACATTACACTGCGATCACTAGGTGAGAGACCTTAGTCCTAAAATAGGCTTACGTCTGTAAATTAAAAATATAGTTTGGACGTAATAATTCAAAATTATCGTTCAAGAATTTATATTCAAAGCAATAATTTATTAATTGCACCTGGTATCTTTTAATTTGCTTGTAGATCATGGATAATCTATATTTCTTTGCACGGTTTGACCATACCGTTTATCGAATGTTACTTTTTGGTCTTTTGAGAGAACACTATTATTTATGTAATGTACTTTCTGTTTCATCCGCCTCACGAATTGGCCTATAACTTGAGGTACTGACATCTTAGGTCCATAATTGATTCTGGCAGCGTCGTACCTTTGCTTTGCCAATTTTATGTATTTAATGATTATATCTCCCTTTATCTATTGGAAGATAATTCATTATTGTTACATTTTTAAAAGTTTATTCTATGTTGGTTAACTGTGGGGCCGCGAGGCAGCAGGTTTTCTTTCTAATGTGGGCTATAATATTTAACGTTAATGCAGCCAGTTAAGGCATATATTTCGAAATTAAATTCTTGTTGTTTGTTTATATTATGCTCAATTACTGCTGGGGAGATATATATATCTTATGGGGAATTCATTGTTTACTGTTTGAGAACCACCGGTGCTATCGAGTAAATATCTTTTACATTACTAGTGTTTTTGACTATCGATTATTATTTTCATGGAATGTGTACGAAGGTCAATTTAACTTCAGATTGTATGATTTATTTTGAGTTACCATTTAAGAGCGTGAGGAGGTGTACACATGTTGCTTATGTAATTGTTAAATCATGATTGTAATTTACGAATCCAGCGCCTAACGCTATTCATATCTCAACCCCCTCATAGAACTATACTTGTTAAGTTTCTTGAATAAAAATAAAACTCTTGTGACCGACATTACTGTTATTTATGGTCGATAATCAGGGAGTGTTTTACACTTTATTTGTTAAATTTTTATATATTATATATGTGATAATGTACACCCAAAGTTTATTTCGTTTTTTCGGGTTTTCTTGTGATGGAGATGTCAGTGCTTGAGACCCAGATGGTTGAACTATGCTCCCCCCATTTTTACCTTCTTTAAATGATTTCCCAATTTCCTTTAATGCAAATATATTCCAATGCATTTATTCTAAATTGTAACCTCTCCATTCCTACATCAATAGTTAAATTAAGGTGGGATTGTAGGGCACGTGAGATAAGGGCAGTTTTATTGCATTTTTTATATTAAAACATTTGTTAGACCAAAATAAAAAAAATATTTCTCCAATATAAACAGTGTTTTTTGTCTTCACCTGATGATATACAAAATTCTTGGATATCTGTCGTAAACATAGCTGCGTTAGATGAGAAACATTTTAAATGAAGATAAAAATACCAGGATACTTTTGACAGATATTTAATAATTGGTAAGGTTACTATGTGAGAAAAACTAAACTTTACGTTTCTATTAGATGATTGTTTGATTTCTTTTGACCAATAAAAGAGTTAATGTAAAAACTGCTGAATCTCGCGTTTATTTACAATTCCATTTTAAGTGAGGATATCGCAGTAGGTTATTAAGTAGCTTTAAACAAAGTAAAAGATTTATTATACACTTAATGTGTCAGCCCAAAGAGGCACCATATTTTTTCATTTACCTTTTTATAAATGTGTTAAGTTTTTAATATTCGAGAGCCTGCGGGGCTAGTGTACGTTTTTATTCCATGTAATATTGCAATTGTATAACTATATATTTATTTGACAAAAAAAATATACAAGCACACACACACTTAATACAAGTGGATGGGAACTAGGTCAGCTTGTATGATGTTTGATAGATTTAATTGGGAGTTAATATTGATAAATAATTTCAGTGTCTAGGTGGGATTTAACTTTGGCCTCTCAGATTAAAGTTAGTAACGATAACGATGAGATTATTAGAGATTCTGGTTGGAAGTTAATTTAAAAGAAGGTTTTAATAACATTGGTTACTTGCATTATTTTAGAGGTATCAAAAGTGACAGCTAAAGATCATTTGACTTTGTTTGAATATTTTATAAATGGCTTTAAAAACTCCCAATAAGGTTTGATCCCATATAAATCGTCCTATATTTCTTTTGGAGGCATTCTTATCTGTTCATCTTCCATTGACAGTGGCCATTTAATACATTTAAAGTTAGATCGTTTTAATTTAAACACAAGTTAAGTTGAAAGCTTTTAACTGTAATTCTGTCTTGGAAATATTATCTTACTACCCTTACGGACTATCTCCATTTATATTACCTACTCTCATGGGAGAGTGGTGTTTAGAAGAAATGTATACAAATTTACGTGGAGATAGATTGGGAAACCATTATAGAAAATTCTATATCAGTACATCCAGCCAGGATTCGAGGTTTGACCTCTCCATCACCCAAATCTATACTAAATTAGCTTGACATTTAGTATATTTGCCTACAGATTCAGATAACTTTAATTGTTTAAATTTATACCAGCCTCCTCCAACCAGTGATTTCTAATAAGACGTGATAGACCAACAAATAAAATAAAACCAGAAAATCTCATATAGGCTGTGATTTTTAAGTTAGGTACCATAACATTCAGTAAATTCAGTGAAGAGTTCAATTTTTCCAATTTAGTTTATAAGAATAATTAAATACACGCTTTTGATTACATTAGTGATTTTAATATAGTATTTTTCTTAACTAGAGCTTGTTAAAAATTAGTATTGCCCAAGATAATTGATAAATTAGTGAACAGACATGATATGTTTTTATTTACTTCTCTACTCCATGATATTAGAAATTTTAAAGTTCGTTGACGCACTAAAAAAAGTACTATCCCTATCCTTATCTTGAGATAATTCTATTCAATTCACCTAATTACAAATTATCAGTATGTATGTAGGACGCAGCTATAATAATAATAATAATAATAATAATAATAATAATAATAATAATAATAATAATAATCTACACTATTTCTTTCAGATCCATTCCAACGTTAACCTCCAGTGTAGTTCTTCCAAATGGTCTCTTAACGCAGGGTTTGCCGGTCAATCCCCTAAAGGCGGTTATAGATTTCCCCATTTACGCTGAATGTCCTGCTCACCATAAACTGCGATATTTGATTATCCTAACAATATAATTGTGGTGGGTACAGAGTATATAACTCATTATGTAATTCTTCGAGCACCCTAAATTTATTTTAGTCATGTGTTTTATATTCCTTGACTGCAGGCCAGATGTTAAAAAGTTACTGATCGAATAATAGCATGCATTATCAACGATATTATTTTCCTAATTTCTACTCTAATATCGTTATTGTTATTTACTTTTATCTTTTATTTTGATTTATATGATAAGATTACTAGAGATATCTTGATTATATCAGCTAAGAGATTAAAATTTAATGTATATTCTGTAAGAACGGCGCCGATACATCATGAATAGAAGAAATAAATCCTTTCGTGGAAATAAATTTCCAATTCCATAGTATTTAAATCAAGGTTTAAAATCCTGACCTATTCATTGACGACGATTAGTGTGCCTTATATCCCACGGCTACCTATACAGGTTCCTGTATACTTGTAATTATACTACAGAAATACATGTTTTATTGTTATATTTTATACTCAAACATGACACATCTACCCCCCTCCTTATCAATTAAAGCACATGTACTTTACGTGTGTGGAATAATATACAGGTTAAAGAGATAACTCATTTCCCACACCTATATTAAGTTTTTTTTTCTAATTTCATAGAGTCCTTCCATTGTTACCAAAGTACAACACTAGTTTCCTCCCATTTTATGCATGTCCTGTAGAAACCTCGTGAACGAATATATCAAATATTATTACGCGGCGAGTTTAAATTCTGCACCCCTAACATCCCTTTATATTATTTTTATTATTCATCATTATAATTTGCAAAATCCTTGTAGTTGTTTTACATCGAAATGTTTGTGCAAAACAATAAACCTCACCACGGGTATTACTCAACAATGATAATGCCCCTAGCTTCCATAGCTACCATTCCCTACCGCTTTTGTGCGTCACCCACCGGTGAATTATGCTGAATGATCATTTCATACCCAAAGGGTGGGTCCTCTGTGGGGGAGGGGAGTTTGTTAGGGGGAGGTGTGTTCCCTGTATTGTTGGGGAGTGCTAGTTGTGTAGTAGTCCATTGTATTGTTTAGTTTTCATGGCCTAAACACCCCTATTGTTGAATTAAACTTGAGAGGTACAGCTATACTCAAGATAAATTAGAGCCTAATTTTTATTTCACTTAGAATAAAGGTGTGATTAAACCAAATAACCTATTCCTAAATTTTCATGAGTAGAAACTAAATCTGTGTTTATCGAGGGTAATAGTATCAAAGTAACAACTCAAGAAAACATGTTTTTGTTTTGTTTTAATTTTCAAGTACTGGATAATATTTAAAACTTTCATTCTGTACTAGTTTTTTTTAAGCATAAGTTCCTTTAACTAAATAAATTAAATTCTAATAGCTATGTAAAAATCTCAAATTATTTGCAAAGTTCATCACTAAAATGCTCTTTTTTACCAGACACGCAAGGTATCCAGGGTACAATTTACGTTGGTGCTAATGCGTAATGGAGCTAAAACACTTTCATCTAACAATAAACTTGTGAGTGGTACCACACTATCTCGTTACTTCGCCCGTACGGTTAGACGAGAGGTAGAAGATATTAGAATATCAGTGCCCTTACTCGCCGCTGTTTTGTAGCTGTCAACATTCTCCTTACACGCCGGCTAAATCAAGATACCAAATTAATTCACTAGTGAATCCTAAGGTTTGATGGAAGATACCGTGAGATTAATAAGTCACTATCGTTTTCATTATTTTAACAAACAACTTTTTCAGCCAAAGTAGATTGATGCACTTGGTTTAATTTTTTGCATATAGTAATCTAAACAATTCTTGTATTTCAGTGATGAACATTTAAAAATACAATTTTTTTTACTAATGGGTAAAATTCCATGATTCACATGACAATGAACTTTTGATTTACCTACCCATGGTTTACGGGTTTTTTTCTAAACTATAAGGCCAAACTTAAGCCAAAGAATATGTAGGCGGAAAGAAATAGAAGATCCAAATAAGAAAATTTTAGAAAAACTCAGCTTGTATTACTAAAGGCCTGTTGAAGCTAGTGATAACAACGCCGGGAGTACGCAGCTGTAAGCACGTACGTGTATAGAAAGTTGCCTATTATTAGGCGTGATCATCACATCAGATGCTCAAAACTCCTTCCTTGACTTAAAAGTAACAGTATTCGTCGATATCATTTGACGTGGGCACGACCCTCGGCAACCTTACTTGCGTCTGATCACTTCTGCCAACTTAATAATAAGTGTGCTTACAATTGAGAACCAACAACGTTTTTGTCACTAACTTAAAATTACCATAAGTAATACAAGATGCTTTTTTAGAACATTTTCATACTAGGATTTTCTATTGCTTTCTGCCCACAGATGATATGGTTTAAGTTTAAGCAAAGGGCTTAAAAACAACCTGTATACAAAATTAAACTAAGTGTAGCTATCGAAGCAACATTAAATTTTTTTTTATATTATAGTATATATTGTCAACATACAAATACTTATTCGGTTCCCCTTTATCTCTCCATCGTACAGCCGTAACTGTAAAGTCGGCCCCAGTGAATTTGTAAGCACTTTCAAAGCAGACTATTCTTTACTACCCCCACAATACCAAAGAGATTTCGGTCGTTACCTTCGTTACCTGGTGTGGTAGCATCTACCGCCAACGCAACCTACTGTCTCTTTCAGTCTGCAAACATATATCGGAGGAAGAGGAGAATATTACCTCCAAGCCCTCCAAAACCAAATATTGACAAGTAGCGTAGTCAGTCAACTCAATTAAGCAACCTTAGGAGTTTGGCTTCTCAAGTAAACAATATTAGGAGAAGGTTTGGATGCTGATAGAATATAATATGTTTTGGGAATGAGTTTGATGAGCATGAAACTCGTTGGTCGACGTTTAGTGAGCCCTTTATGTCACAAAAATATATTTTGTTTTTAGATCATAGTGTACAGCAAGTTTGGTAGATTATTAAAGGTTTAACTATCTTAGATTGTTTACCAAAAAGGTTTTCCACTCTCCCTCCAAGAAAATGCTTCCCATGAATATAACCTTCATCATAGCTGAAATCATTGGCGTAATTGGTACATAAACCTATCTTAGCTCATGAATGGTTTGTTTTACAACTAAATCAATGTAAATAAAAACACTTCGATTCATTATTTAACTTTTTCTTCTTAAGTCAACATCCCAAAGGTTTGTTTGATGTGATTTATATCCATCAGAAGTGATGCGTGCATTCGTTTGGTTAGTGATGCTTGCACCATCTGGTAGAAGTCACATGTAATAGGAGAGTCCAGGAAGAGTAGTAATTCTCATCGCCTCCCACACTGAATTTATATTAGTGCGCGTGGAATAAATTTTCACATAAACTCCTGGGTTCTGATACATTCCCGAATGGTCACGGGACTGATAGTTTTACTTCCCATTCGAAGGAAGTTATACTATAGGTTTTTATAGCTCAAAAGGTTCTTATGACCTAGGCTTGGCTTTAAACCACGAACATCATGTCTTGAGATGAGCACTTTTCCTAAAGATCACAGAGGTCTACATTCCTTAGCTAGGTTGTATATTTATTAAACCTCACTTCCTCAGTTAAAATTAGTTACTATATATTACACAGTATTTCATAAATTAATGATACAATTTAAAATATAAATGTTTATTGTTACCGTATTATTTGGTAGCATACTAAAGATAACCAAGGGAATTTTTCCTAACTAAAATATTATATACATTATATATAATATACATGTATATTTTATACATATTATTTACATAATAGGCCTATATATTATATACATATTATTTACATAACATATATTATATATAATATATATTATATACATATTATTTACATAATATATATTATAGAGATAAAATATTATATATGTGTATACATTATATATTTATTGTATAATACATATAATAAATATATAACATATACATATATATTATGTATACATTATTTTATAAACAAGTAATTGACAGTGATCGAGTTGCACATGAGATTTTAGTCCCAAAACTTTTCCTCTGCTTTTAAAAAAAATTATTTCTCTAAAAAGTATATGGGAAAATGAATTAAATTCTATTTTTTATAGTAATAATCGTGGAATCTTACATTTATTAATTATATTAAAATATAATAATGCTAAATATATTAATAAATTAGATTTTAACAACTACTATATATAATTTACACAAAAACTATCTTATATCAGAACATTTTTGAGATAACAATAAACATTATTTTAATTTAACTAAGAAAATATAAGTTTAAACAAACTTTTCTCAAGATATTAGTGATTCTGCGTGTCACCACATTGACTTAATTATAATTTTTAATTCAGTTGTATTCGAGGAATGGTAACGAGCTACTGGAATGTATTTAATAATTACGTTGAGGTGAAACCTATCAAGTTGATAACATTTTCACTTATGGATATGATGAATAAGCAACTAGTATTCAATTTGTTATGCTAAGTACGTCACGTGACCCAAAGTGAGCCTCACTGACCTTGTTTTAGATCACTAAGTAAAATCACTTTATAAACTGGACATATATTAGACTGTAGTGAAAATAATTTATAATGACTCTTTTAATAGCTTAAACTGTAGAAAACTACAGTAAATAAGTAACTATACCATTGTCGGCAAAAAGTCAACTACAGAGTGGCTGCGTTATCTTAAATTTCATTATCTTAATTGAATACATATTTGTAGCCCGCGATTTCCACACGTACGTCCATATTCTGCCTTAAAATATGAAATAAGAATGACTGAGAATGGAACGATTCCTGGATAGCTCAGTGGTAAGAGAAATGGCATACTCTGCGAAAGGTCCTTGATTCGATTCCCTTATCCAGGTAAATTATTCAATATAAAGTATAGATAGTAAAATAGCGCCACAATTACATATTTAAAATATATTTATACAAAATGTTTTAAAACTAAAATCTTTAAAAAGTCAATAAATACGTATTATGGCTATTAAAGATGAAAGATGAAAATCACATTATTTGGAGTATGAATACATGCTCAGCTTATTTGATGTCACATATATGAAAATAGTGGCTCACCTACTATGTTTTATATCCATGGTGTGGATTTGTATTACTTATTAAAAAAAATTAAAAAATAATTGGTTTCTCCTTCTGAACGAATTTTTCTTTATGTGTGGATTCATTAACTTTTAATCTGTATTTTTCAAGCCAAGGTCACATTTCAATTGTATTTGCAACGCTGCATAACGTTATCAAGGTGGTAAGCTTACTATCAGTAAATTAATATATTGATCTATCGAGGGCCTTTTACATGATTATTCAAAATCCAGTGTTTGTATCAGCACTCTAATTAAAAATTAATAACACTTAAAAAAATACAGAATACCCATTCTTATGAAAGATTACTACATTTACTACGGCCATGCAAGGATTCGAACATGCAAGCCATATTTAAATAGAAATATGCATCACTGATTCAGATAAGAAAATATACAAATTAATGTTAGGCGCACTAATATAAATACTTACACCAAAAGTTAAGAGATAGAATGGGATAGTATTTGATTTTTATTTAGATTAACTAAAGAATTATGAATATAAGTTTAATAGGTAGGCCCGATGTTTTTAATTATCAACCTTATGATTAATTTAAAATATTTTATCCTAATGAGCTTAAATATAAGACATAGATTACTGATATTTATAATTTTAGTGAACAAAATTTATTAGGATTCCAGGTATGTTCATACATAATTTATATACAGTAAAAACAGCGATAGCAAAAGTTAAAATTTAGGATAATTTGATTTGTGAAAATAAGCTGGATCTCAAATTTCAAATAAATAACTATAATTTAATACTGAAATGATTAAAAATTCACTTGTATAGTAGTGTATTTGGTTCCAGTACCAAATGAATAATTCTTAATCCTTAATCTCGAATAAGGCAAGTGTGTTTTAAAAATGTCTATTATAGATTTCTATGCTCATAGTTTATTTAAACTACACCACTCTTTCAAATTTGTTTATTCAGTTGATATCAACACCCTCTATGTTGATAGCTACTACCAGAAGATGCAATGGGAAGTACTACTCATAAAACACAATAAATTAATCCCGGAAAAGGACAGCTAGCATAATGGACAGACAGATCACACTGACCAGGAAAAGAACAACGGGTCATTAGTCTAAGGGCTTACCCGTCGAACTACCGCAAGCCCATACTAGTTAAAACCACCATTAAGATGCATCATCTCCACATAATTAGCGTGGTCCTATTAAGCTAATAACTACGCTAAAGCTCTTTGGCTAGGTTGATAGGAATTAGCCAGTGCCCACTACAAACCGCATCACAACTAGATCTGAAGCTCGTCTCTTACTCGCATCATATACCCTTATGGGGAGTGGGAACAAAAAAAAAAGCGAGCTCAGAGGATGGTATGTAGGGGATTGGGTTTCTGTGATGTATGCAGTGTGATCCAATCAAATTTGCTTATTTAATTTGTTTTAAGTGTTGAAGAGTTATATGACTAATTATTATTAAGTTTTTTTAAGACCACGTCATACTACCGGCTTGGTTCATACACTTATCTACTATTATTATTATTATTATTATTATTATTATTAGCACCGCGTCTTACTACCCGTTCGGGTTATACGCACTTACGCTAATGTGTAATGGTAAGGTGATTGTGAGATGAAATGGAGGACCTACAGTTTAACGTGGAATCCGAACCACGGTAGAGGCCTGGCATTCCCCACATTCACAAGATGTATTGTCAGAGGTGAAGGAAGGGTTTTATAATCAGATAAATCTGTGCCGGGACCGAGGCATTTATCTACTAAAATGATTTTTTTGGGTTTAGAATGTTATGTTAAATAAATACATTTTAAAGGAACTGTAAAGCATTTTCGTGTAGGGGAAAGTGTAGAACCATTTTGAAAAAAATAATCATTATACCCAACAGAGATTATATCCTGAATCTCTCTTTATTTTCATTCTAGTCTACTGCGAGGATAGCGCTTTAGAACATGTGGCCACCGAAGTGAGTATTATTTAATTTCATTAAGAAAATGGATGGATAATTTTTATAGTTTAAAAACATTAATTGTCGTAACTAAGGGTATTACCTTCTTAAGTGGACGTATGGATTAAGGCATCACTCTCGCAATAGAATAGACTGCCGATTAAGTGTAGATCAGGGTTCTGTTCCCAGACGGGTGTACTGAGAGGGGTTTGACCGAAATGATGTTCGATTGTTCCCCCATGTAAATACTGACACACTTCCTCAAAATTAAACCTTCCTCATCCATAATATTTTATCGTTATTAGTACATGTGTATATAGCCCTAAAGGTTGATAACACGCATTGCTGAAAAAATGTGTTTAAATTGAATTTTCTAGACTAACTGAAAATATCTGCACATTACTTGTTGATTAACTTTACTATAGAACATCCATTTTGGTGGTCTAATGGTCTAAGCCCTAAGCCATCACACCGCAATACCAAACTGCCAAAAATTGATGAAATGGGGTTCGAGTCCCTGTCAAATGTATGAGAGTTTCTAAATGATTTTCCATCCTCCAGTCACGAAAATGTGGGTCTTTACTTTACTCATTGACATTAGAAACAAGAAAGTTAATTGCCGCGCTTACAAAAGTACGCCATCTATCCTTATCTTGAGCTAGTTATAGCCAGTCCCTAGTATTACACCCTATCCATATCTTGAGATAGTTCTATCCAGTCCACCTCATTACACCTAATCTCTTTCAGGTACATTCTAATGTTATCCTCCCATCTACGTCTAGGACTTCTCAATGGTCTCTTCCCATTGGGTTTATCAGTCAATACCCTGAATACTGTTCTGTATTCTCCAATTCACTCCGAATGACCTTCAAGACTTGATTATCATAACTTATGTGTTTTTAGATTAGTACAGGTAGGCTACTCATTATTATGTAACCTCCCTCACTCCCCAATATCTTCATCCTTTTTTGGACCCAATATCTTCCTAAGAGCCTTGTTTTTTGAAAAATTTTAACTTATTTTCTAAATGTGGGTCCACCTTCTTTAAAATTGAACCTTCTTAGTTTTTACCACATTAGCGTAGCTAGTACGTTTAATTAGAGACCAGGCGGATACTGAGAATATATGGGGGGGAAAACGCACTCTAGAACAGATACAATACGCATCCCCTCTAATTTGATCTATAACTGTGAAATAAGTAGGCTACTTATTTCTCCAACTATAGCATTTTAGGCCATGCCTAGGGGCAAGATGATGACACTTAAGCTACATATATACACTATTGATTAAGCTATGGTATTAGATAGTAAGCCTCTAAAAATATATTGTTTCACAATTCGCTTATTTGATGGTCTTTTCGTAAATAAACATAACATATTTTATTAGTTTTAAATAATAATAATAATAATAATAATAATCGACTTTAATGGAAAAGTTAAGGATTCCGCCTTTACTTACCAATCCAATTAAAGTAAGGTTTCACAGAATGATCAACATAAATACACACAAATAATAAATATAAAAGCTAAAGCTAAAATACACATGGATAACATATCATGAGAACGAGGGGTCAGTTTAACACAAACATAAATAATTCACGTACACACGTACAAACACAAACACAAAAGAAGGTGTGATTACGACTCACACTCCTCAATCTCTCGAATAAACAAACGCAGATTATTTGAGACTTTTTTCGCTTGAAACCTTTAAATTCAAAATTCTTTATATCAATGGTTAGGGTATTATATGAATGAGAATCTGAAACAATGTGTGAATTTTAGTAATGATTGGAATGATGAATAGTAATGAATAATGTTGAGTTTTCTTTGTGATCGAGTGCTGAAATTACTATTGGGGTCGAATGAACGTATACGCGAAAAAAATTTATTGTAGGGAATTGGAAGTCAAAAGTTTATTTATGATGGTCATAGAGTGGAAGAGTTTGTCTTTCCTCAAGTCATAACCAGGTTAGTTGACTACAGTATACGGAAATACTATCATGTGACCGGAGTTTAAATATAAACCTAATATATATGTTTTGGAGTCTTTGTAGTCTTGCCGCAAGGTCAGCAGAACGAATGAGCTAGCGAATTAAATAAATATATAATTGTAAATGTGAATTGGTATAATCAGTGTTGTTTAATGCTTCGAATTAACTATTAATCAAATTGTGTTGGTTTTGAAGCCTTAATTCAGATGTAAAAAAAAATATTTGTGAATTTTATTTAGATAAGGTAGGTTTGTACTATAGCCTACTAGCTCAATTATGATTTTCTTTTATTTAATAAACAAATTATGCTTGCGTGGCTGAATGAATTTAGATTTAAGGACATGTTCAGGTATACTTTAGTTTATAAATTGAGCTATATTTGATAATCATATTTAAAACCTCGGTTTTAGAAATAAAACCTCCATCACTAAAGAGTAAATTATATTAATCACAAATTCAATAATTACCTGAGATACTACCAAATCTTGTGTTATTAATGAGGTAAGCCCTTGTATTTCCAGATGTGTTCTGGAATATCATAAATATTATTATATTTGTCACATTGTCTTAGGCGTACTACTTCTTGTGACCATCCGTATTTAATTAGACTAATTGGTTAAGGAAAAGGAGGGTGACATTTAGATAAAGGATACCAATATTCACGTGGATTAAGAGTGAGAAACCATTAATGAATAAACATCCTCTGAACAACTGCTCAAGATTAGAACACTTGCCTCACTATCACCGGTAAAAAATTATAATAGATATACTTTATATTTATTCCACGTGACCAATTATGCGGCTATTAAAGTGTTAACTACGTAGGTGCACTTTGGAACACGACACACTTTAAGAACGAAGTTTATAAATTTCAAGGAATAATTTATTTCTATATTAAATCAAAAGAAATGTGTTAAAAGTTAAAAATATTATGTTACATGGGAAAAACGAAATATAAAACTAAGTTTGTGAAATTACGAGAGTAGTTAACACACAACCCACATGGTTGGACGTACAGTATAAGGCGTACACCTCTTCTATTATAGTTTACCAGTGACAAAGAAGTCAGCGCCCGAATCACATTTGAATTGAATGAGGTTATTTCAGGATAATTTTTAGCTCTCCTTCTACGCAAATGAAGGTGCATTTAATCTAAATACTATATTTTTCATTCTTAGTCCATTTGTGTAAATATGCGGATAGTGGTAGTGAGTATGATATGTTAGAAAAATAAGATAATCAATAATAAAGTTGGCAGATGAATATGTAATTTTAGCTAGTACTGTACCGGGATAGTTGAAATCAGCCCACACACTTAATTATCTCAACCACTAGCAAAGTAAATATCAACTCTGCAAGAACTGTTGATGGGATTGGACTTGCCATTGCCTAGCCAAAATGGTCGTTGTTCTGTGTGATCGTCGTTGATGGGCCACATTTAACTCTAATGGAATGGTAGCTCACGGAAAAATATTGAAATAAATTATTTCTAGTTTTGGTTCTATCATCACCTGCTCTTCGCACATGTGCCGATACTCGATTCAAGCATCCACCTCTCCAAGCACTGTCGCTCCAAGACGTGATTGGTCGACCCCACTTCCCTTCCTATCCTAGTAAGGTGACAATCGGGGAGTCTATTTTATATGATGTATCGCCGAAAATAGACACATAACTATATTCATAGCTCAGAAGAACAGATAAAAATCTTTGTTTTTCTCCGTTTAAGCTACCAGCAACAAACGGTATCAAAAACCCGGGACGCTATGGCGTCTGACTCAGGTTTGGTCAGGATCAGTGCCAGGTAGCATCCCGCCACTTGGAGGAAATTCAACCAGAGAATTACGCGGTCTGTCTATTCGCCTTAGAGATATGGTCCGTTAATTAGTGCATAAGTATTACAATCCCTCTAGGGATTTTAGGATTATACCTACTTGGCAAATTCTGACTATACTTAGTTTACCCTAGCCAAGAAGTTGGCTTTACTTTGCTATGTGGTATTCTGTCGCTTAAAGACATAGCTAAGTATATATTTTGTTAGATTTTTATTGATATTTAAATGTTATTTATGTATAAGTGTATACATAGTATAATTGTGGGTCATTTGGTTCCCTCCGAACAACAACTTTTTTGTTATGGCATTGCACACCTTGTAGGTCTAATTATACCTGTTCGGCTTCGTGTCGCGTCATAAGTTGGCTAGTGCTATTAGGATGAACAATTGACTGTATATTGTGTGTATACAGTTTACTGACTTAAGATGCCCCTCTAATGATTTAGCCATTATGCAATAGTCGCTTAACGACTCCTTGTTGCCTGTTTGGTTGTAAGCTAAGCCTAGCCACTCTAAAGATGTATTTTTGCTAGTATGGGACAATCATTCTCCCTTTTTTCTGGTGCGAACGTCAGCAACAGGAAATTAGGTGTTCATGGACTGGTTAGGCCTATTACCGAGTCATTTTCCTCGTATTATTTGTTTATGAACATTCCTTTTTTTTTTAATCTATTTGTCAGATATGTCCAAGCTTGGCCTCTCAAGACACTTGTAAATTCCTGTATTTAAACCAATTAAATTGGTTCTTTAAGATAACATGTAAAGAATAAGACCACGTTCTAATGTATACATTTCTTTCAAGTTTCGATAGGGGGCATTTAATATAAGTTATGATTTTGTTAGTGCGTTCCTAATTGGGACATATACACCCCTAGTGTCTGGGATAATATTTTCTGCCGCTAAAAATAATATTGACGTTCTCGCAGTATATAGACAAACTCATAGGGGCTAGTAAAATTTTGATGGTAGTCACCCAATCCACAGGATATATATATAAAAATTAGAACTATACTAGTTTCATTCGAATTAATAGTATGCTGAATAGACTTTTTGTGGCTATCTACTTACAACCTTGTCTTTTTAAGCTTTAAGCTAAATAAGTTAACTTATTGCTGAATAATAGCTGTCAGTTTAAGAACTTTGAAACTATTCAAGTAATCTGGTTCCCCTTGTAGGTTTTCGCTTCTGTATGTTGCCTGACTTATTTTTTTTTATTTTTTTTTTATTTTAATATTACCTCATAAAGCTCTATTAATAAGTATTAATTTAATAAGGCTATTTGTGACGAGCCTGATATATTGTTCATCATAGCTCACCTTCTCTACAACTTGATTTATTTATTGTATTATGTTGTATACTCAAAGAATACACCACGACACCCACTAATGGGCAACTTAATTTATATGTAACCTATTATGTGTTAAATAAATTATTGTATGCCATGACCTTGTCCTTTCAATTATAGCCACCCCGCTCCCCAATGGAAGTGTATGTGAGTACTTGAGAATGTAAAATATGCAGCTTGATAATTTACTCTATATTTATGTTATGTATCAATGTGTATATATAATGTATTTACTGTACATACGTATTACCATTATGTGATAATATTTTCTTAGCACAAATTATTATATAAAAGCCTAATGAAAATTTAATTTAACAACATCTATTGGATTTTTAAAATTTTTTTTTTTTGCAATTTACATGTAGAATAAGATAATGCAAGCAAACATCACCTTAAATAGATTTCATCCACACGTATTATAACTAGATACATCCATACATACCGAATCACGCCATTTCCCTAATAGGTAGGCAAAGGTTTTGCGTACACCTCCGTAATTAATCCATCCCCACTAACATCTTCCTTATTTACCCATCCTTCCACACGCTCTTCGTTTCAAAAACATTCATATACCGAGTTATACATGCTCTTTTATTCTTAAAACTCTTGATTGTTTAGCTTTATCACACATTTGTCTATGACATTTATCCACGTCTTAAATGGCCTACTCCTTCCTTTTGATCCACACATTATACCTTCATATATATATACTTCGTCACTCGATCAACAATCATCCTCTCAACATAACCAAACCGAAGTAATATGCTTCTTTCATATTGATTTATTTTCGTAAGCGTCTCTCTCTCTCTCTCTCTTTCTGTGTGTGTTTCACAAAATGACAACGTTCTGGTTAAGAACATTCTATCTTAATACTAAATCAAGGATGTGCTTGCCAATATTCTTGGAGGTATAATTCCCAAGAGTAATGTATGTTTCTAAGTTTGTACATTTAATAAAATATCAAAGGGGACAATAAAAGAAGGTACTTTTTTTAAAATATACTAGACACTTAGAAGAAAAACAAATGAACCAACCTCTCTATTTACGCCAAAGCTTGTTTGATCCCTTTCGAGAGATATACCCTTCATTGGCCATGAAAGGCTCAACTATCTCAAGGGAAATATCCTCACGACGCAATATTAGAGAAATGGCAGATCTGAAGCATCAAAACCACTAATTAAAAGTCCTAAATATGTTTGGATATTTGGTTAACCTGTATAAACTTTGTTCAAGAAGAGATAATTAATGTGTGTTTCACACACAAGGCCGTAATCAGAATTTTTTGTAACGGGGAGGCGGTCAATAATTATTGTTTTATGATCAGTAATATTAACTGGTGAATAATAAAATAATATAGTTATGGTGACACCAAATATTATTCAAATGTTTCCTTAAGTAATCAAAATAATTTATATATTTGAATTTTATTGGGATGGTAACAAACAACTTGTCCCAGCTTGTAAAAGATATGCTTTAAAAGTTTAAGGGAATAAATTGTTAAGTAAGAGTCTTACAAATATATCTTCTCACTGTTATTATTATTAGCACCGCGTCTTACTACCCGTTCGGGTTATACGCACTTACGCTAATGTGTAATGGTAGGGTGATTGTGAGATGAAATGGAGGACCTACAGTTTAACGTGGAATCCGAACCACGGTGGAGGCCTGGCATTCCCCACATTCACAAGATGTCTTGTCAGAGGTGAAGGAAGGGTTTGGTAATCAGATAAATCTGTGCCGGGACCGAGGATTGAACCCCGGACCCGCAGCACAGAAGTCTGACACCTTACCCCTAGACCGCCAGATCACCCTCTTCTCACTGGAATCTACTAATGGAACAGTTTTTGTTCTCGTCTCATTATATTGGTATCGTTTTATTTAGTGTAAATTTATTTCTCAATGGTAGTTCCCCCTCCCCCTCTAAGTACGTACGGCCCTACTCGAACATTTTATTTCAAGCTCATAAGTGCGTTAAACGTCATTGAACTGGAGATAATTATACGAATACCTTTTATATTCAAGTTTTCTAATTTATTTAACTTAAAATATAAAGTTTATAATTCAATAAGAAGAACCATTCGTATTGATTATCTCTAAAGGTTTGCAATTTTATTGCAACGTTTTGGTATGTGTTACCTATATTGGTTAAAATATGGTTTAGTTGAAAATATAACTTTATTGTACAGTCGGTTAAGGTAGGCATTATATACCTTCAAGCGTATATGTCGTATATGATAAAATTGTTGAATAAGGCTTAAGGTAGACCGTCTGAAATTAAATTTTACAAAAATAAAATATCACATTCATTCGTTATTTTGCCTGAAAAAATATTAATACTCTATCTTAATTATTTAAACGCGTTAGTTGGATAAGAAATAAGGCAACTTAAACAAACTATAAGCCCCTATGATATTTCTAAAATACCAACTTATCGTATGTTAAAATGTCATTTTTACAAAGACATTTAAATAATATTCATTAAAAATTATTTAACTTTTTGGTAATCATATTTTACTACTTGTTCGGGTTATATGTATATGAACTATTTACGCAAATGAAATAGGAAAAAGGACGTTTGAATTCTATAGGAAATGTACTCGCATTTGTGGTTAGAGAGAACAAAACCACCAAGAAAAAAATATAATTTTTCTATATCCAATCAGGGTTCGAAACCATATATTTCGGCTAACATCAATATAGTATGTTTCAAAACTGATTCCTTAGAACATTTGACCTTTGAAGCGATTTAAAACATTTAACTTTATTTGAAAAAAAAAGAAGATAGTCGTTCATTGAGATGTTTATTTAAAACTGTTCAACCTAATTTATATTTACTCACTGTTTCACTACATGGCATTCTGATTGTACTGCCTGCGAAAGCCCTCCTCTCCCAACAGGAAACATAAATTCACATCAGTAAAATATACAAGGATAATATAGGTGATACATTTGAATGGAAGAAATCAATACGATATTTTCTGCCATACCATTCTTCTTCCGTCCCCCCCAAACGCCCTTTTTCCATCTCATTTCAATAAATCTTTTTTAGTTCCACAGGGGAAGGTTTGAAAAGGTTCTGTGTAAATGACACCAACAATTGTTTTCTCTCTTCCCCTTATCTAAAACTCACCCCCTCTATCCCCCTGAATGTATATATATTTTTTTTACTCCTTTTGTGGGTTCGGGTATCCAACCAAACCGTGCAGACACACTTACGTCCGTTCTCTATATTTCCCACACAACCTTGCTCCCCTTTCTCTCTTCCAACACACTAACGCGTGGGTTTGACCAAGAAAGGGAGCAAGTCCAATTTCAGATAAATTGTTCATTTCTTAGCTATAAAATTAGTTCTGGACAGTACACATAATGCAAATTAATACATGTATTTGTATGTGTAAATATTTATACATAAGTAAATGTATTAAATACATAAATTAAATATTTAATTGCCCAAATTAAATATTTAATTGCCCAAATTAAATTTAGAAATAATTGGACCTAGCTTCTTTTATTAGTCAAACCCTTACGTAGGTTATGTACTGTACATTGTTATGTGTGTTTATATACATACATATTATATTAGAAAATAAATAATCAAGGGAAAGCAATTACAAAATAGGGAAATAAGATAAAATAAAAAACCAGAGTGTGCTGGTTGTGGTATACCTTAAACTAATTAATAAGTACAAATTCTTCATACCTCTAACTTTTAACCTCCCCCCTCCCCACTCCTTGCTTCCCGCTTTGCCTGGCCGAAACATTTATTCAAGTATCCATTTGCGTGTAAGACCAATAAGGAGAAAACCTCCTCGGTACACCTTACTGGGGCTTGAACCCCGATATCACTCTTAGAACAATATAGCCCGTTATAAGAACGATGTCGTTATAACGTGCGACAAATGATACGTTACAGAAAGAAACCTTATTACTAAACCCGGCCAGGAATTGACCCGTCCTCTCACGCTCATAGTGAACTATACTATATTTAGTTACATTTTAAAATTGTATTGTGTTTCCTGAGCCATATTTATAGAGAGCTATATACATATATATATAGAGAGAGATATAGAGAGATATAGAGAGAGCGCGATATATATATATATATAGAGAGAGAGAGAGAGAGAGCGATATATATATAGAGAGAGAAAGAGAGAGCGCGACATATATATATATATAGAGAGAGAGAGCGATATATATATAGAAAGAAAGAGAGAGAAAGAGAGAGTGATATATATAGTTCAATCTCGGGGATTGATCAATCATTTACAGACAAGTTTTTTTTAATTCGTGTTATTGGACATAGTCAGTAAATAAGTTCCGAGAATTGTAGCTATATATATATAATGAAAGTAACAGGATACAGTACGTGAAAGTAGTGAGCTAGTATACGTACAGTTTAAGCCAAAAGTTAAATCAAATGTCAAATGAGTAAGAAATATTTTTCCCTGGATAGGATATTATGTGTCATGTAAAGATTTTGTATCGGAAACTTTTGGGAACGCACTTGAAAAGATATTTATATAATGCACATATTTTTTTTTATTTGCACCGCTTCCTACTACACGTTCCGGTAATACGTTTGTGTACTAATTAAGCTAGTGTGTTAGTGTGTTGGCATAATAATTTACCTTTTTTTTATTAAGTCATGACCTTCATAAAACCTATAATCTTTATTTCAAGTATTCATCACTTTGTAGAGTATTTAATTTATAATATTTATAACTCTAATCTGGTAAATATGCTGGTTTACACTTCAAATCGCTTATCAGTCAGTATTTTAATCTGCTACTACTTTATTAGTGTTTTGCGGAGATTAATTTTTTTCCTTGATTTATGCTAATTTATTTCAGAGCTTTACCACTTAATATCAATGATGATTTCTAGAAATGTTATTGTACCTGTTTTATTTGACTTAACTTATTGATATATTCTTTTTGAATAAATTATCTTAATGTAATGTTTCTTAGTTTAAATTGTTTAACTGACCAAAGAGGTTATACCAATTAATCTAATTATTTGTTCCATTCATGTACTCTCATTATATTATAAATAGTATGTTAAGGATAAGTAAGATTGGATTTAGTGAAGGCGTACCCATACTACACCTGATTGGGATTCGAACCTTGATATATTTGTCACCGGAAGTCCAGTATAATTCCAGAATAATTGCCAAGCTTATGCGGCTACCGAAGCGGGTTTAATCAATATCGAATTTAAATATGCAATAACCCGCCTCGGTGGTCGAATGGGGTAGCGCTCTGCTCCCTAAATTGACTGGTCTTCCAATGACAGAGAAATAAGAGCTCGAATCCCATTGGGTGTACTAAGAGTGTTTTTTCCTAGATGATTTCCGACTACACCTCTGATAATATGTGGGTATATTTCCTTTAAAATTTCTATCTTCCTCATATTAATTCCACTAGCGTAATTAATGTGTGCTTAAAACCCGAACCGGCACTAAGGTAGGTTGAGAGACAAAAAGTCTCCATTTTTAATTTTAATGAATTAGAATTTAAATATTTCAAACGATCCATTATGTATGTTTTAAATAGGATTGATCAATCTATTATGAAATTATTATAAAATATAGATCATAAGGGATAGTTAATTATATAAGATAAAAATAGTTATATAATATAAAATAAATGGTGCAGCGCACAATATAGAACTTCTCTCGCTTTCATTTTAAGATATGTATTACTAAAAACTCGTAATATTTGTGAATAGAAATAATAGGTATATCTATATTTTGTTGTATAAACACTACACCTAAAATCATAAATGAAATAATATACACTGTTACTTACATGGTAATTGGAAATAGGAACCCTGTTATAGAAAAAATGAAAAGAAAGAATAAGTTTTTTCCACTTTAGAGCATAAGAATCAAATTCATTTTCAAAGACCTGAATTGGAAAGTTTATATATGTGCTTATATCTAATAAATTATTGGTTTGATAAAAATATATTTCGAATAAAATAATTGTATATTTAATAGTACTAAAACCTTACAGCTATAAAATGTTTCGTATCTCTAATAGTTATGGAGAAATGATAAAATTTGGAAAATTTCCTTTGTGTAAATTATCCTCAAAGTCGTTTTCATAAGAAAATGATAATTGCCATCTTGTTTATAACCATAAACTGTGTCTAGATATTAAATTTAATCAACATCGTTAGAGTTTATTTCGAGAAACTGGACTCTTCCTCTTTATGCCCTTTTGTAAACCAACCTTAAATTTAGGGGTATATATCTAATTCTAAAAACCAATTTGGAGGACCTTATGGATGCCCCAGATACGTAGTTTTGGACCAATATTAATAAAATAGTTTCGGTTCTGGCCAGAGGTACTGACAGACAGATGGAATTGCAAAAACAACCTTTTTTGTTTCAGTGGGTAATGAAACGTCTACATTTATCAAAATTAAAAGTTTAATTTTTTTTAATGATCACAATACTTCCCCTCCGATGTGTTTAGAGAAAGTAAAAAGTATCATCTGTTAATCTTTAAAGTCAACATAGAATAGTTGATATTTAAGACTAAATTTCCACGGAATAGTGTTATAAAACACCTACTCTTTGCCCCTTCATCAAATCACCGATCCTTCGTCAAAAGACTTAGAAGGCTGTTCCTGCAAAGCCGTTAACATGTGGGCTATTGACTACCCATGCATTCAGATGAGCGTACACATAACGCACCACCCTGGAAGTTATAAATGATGCTCTTGGTAAAGTGATATCCAACAAAAAAACAACCTTACCCTTCCTCCAAAGCTCCCTATATTACCCTGTTTTAAAAAGAGGGGCAGAAGTGACGACCAGGTCTCATGGGTGAGGGGGTGTTTTTTCCCCATTATCATGCCAAGAAGGAGGGTTCTTTCAGTGAATACAACGCACGTGCTCCATTCATTGGTTCGTGGATGTGTTTTTACAGCTTGTCAGAGAACCATTCTTATCCTGGGAATGAGGATCAATTGATTTGGTCAAAAGGAAAGAATCATCGCTGTGTTGTATTAAAGGTGTTAAACACGTAGATTCTAATGTATGTTTTGGGAAAAGTATACTTATAAAAAGAATATTAACACATTTTGTATTATTTTTTGCCCATGCCACCTCCTGGTACCCACTCGAACTATTCGCATATATTAATTACTCTAATAGAATAGTAAAGAGTAATAAATAACTTTATAGAAAACCTACCCGTATTTTCGTAAAGGTAGTTCAGGAAATCATTTAGTTAAAAATTTCCCCTTTAAACACATTATTGATTCGAACACAGATAATATATTCATCATAAATTCAGTCCAACACGAAATTAATGCACTAAGCCAGTCGAGTATCGATGCGTGATCACTTTATACTGCTTATTTAAATCGTAAAAATAATGTTTAGGTTTCATTATTTATTTTATACTCCGAATAAATAAACCATATGGGTGGGTAAGTGAATAGGCGTGTTTTAACGGTGACGGGGTGGGTAAAGTTCAAATACCAACTGTGTGTAGGGGAGGTGATAAATCCTAAATGGTTTACCACTCACTCCCCAAGCATATTTGTGTAATATTACTTTATAGTATGCCTTGTTCATTCATAACTATCAAATTAGCGTAATAATGTGTAGATATCCCGGAATAGGCAAATAAAATTAAGAAAAAGCTTAATAGATTAATGCAGATACATAATTATATGCTTTTAAAAAAAATTATTGACATTTGTATAATTTGGAATAATCAATATAAATGATTGATATGCATATTTATTTATATAACTATGTTTATATATTAATCTACATGAGCTATTTTTTTTAATAAGTAGCAACCTCAGTCTATAAAATTTAGATAAACAGCCTCATGGCTGACCACATGATATCTTCTATCCGTAAATGTTGTCACTCTATCTGCCAAAATGTGGTGGCCACTTGGTTGCTAAGGCTTGGTTGTGAGATGAAACCATAGATTTATACACACTCGCATATATATATACACTGCCCTTTAATTATACATATTTAATTGCATATATATAGAATTCCAAAACCCAAATGAAACTATAGGCCTACATTTTTATGCAGATTTGAAGTCCCTTTATGTATTTATTTTATTTTCATTTGTACATTTTAAAATTCATTACAACAAAAATAAAGAAGATAGCTATATTTATAGAGGATTTTTCTCTATGCTTTACTCGCCTATAAATAGATATTTTAAAAGTCACAGTTTTAATGAAGAGACATCACGGGCGAGGCTCGATTTGAAAATGAAAGGAAATGCTTTTCATCTAAATCATATTTTAAAATTACAATTGTGTAAATAGAATTAACAAAATGTTTACAAGGATTTTAATTTTTTTTAAATACTATCATCATCTATCTGGAAACAGGATGAAATCTAATGTTTAAAAGAGAGTTTAATGTTTTCAATTGGTGTAAGCAAATAACGATTTCTGAGATAAGACTGACTCACGTGATTTAGTTGGTTTTATTTACTTTCCATACGAGATAAGCATATATTTACACTTATGGACTAGGCAGGAAATGTACTCAGCCTTTAGAGGAGGGAGAATGATAAAGCTATTTAGGGAAAGCCTCTCTCAATAAACCTAGAAGGGACTGGAACAAGTGCTGGTGGAATCTTATTTGTGCAATGGGGAGTAAAAAAAACACATTTTTAATGACTTGCCTTTCACCCCACACCCTCATCCTCACCCACCATCACCGATAAATGTTTGTAAATTCAATGTATGTAAAAGCCATTTGAGGTAGTCCTACCAATTAGATTTTTTTTAAGCTGTTTGAAGAAATTCTTCTTTAGCGAGTGTTTGGAAAATTTCGTCAAGAAGTTATTTTGAGAAGTCCTTGCCCTAGATTATATATATAATATATACATACATATAAAATAGATACATATATATAAAAATAAATATAAATCTGAAAGCTATTAAAAGTGGCCTTGCCTTGGAAATCTTTAAAATTTTGATGCCCCTCAAAACTATTTATAATGATCCACACCTTAATTTCTTACGACAATTATATGCCATTAGAATCTCTTTAAAGAAGCCTCATCCACAATTTTTTTTGAAATTTAATGCATCTATACATTATTTTGAGTCTTAGTTAAGGCCATCTTTCATCTTCATAGTCGATAATATCAGAGAATATGAAATATATCTCTGGAAAGGGTGGGGGTAAATTTACTCCTCTCCGGTTCCGCCAACTTTGACACGCCCGTTACCATAAACCAGTACAGATATGGTTTATAAATTGACCCGTGTGTGCCCATCAAATGGAGATTGTGGTATTCTGGCCACCATTTTGAACGAACAGAAATTTTGCACACTCTTCTTAAAATGACATTTATTAACTCTTACACCACCAGATGCGTACATTTTAAGAAAGGGGGGGAAGTAAGACCACCCTTGTTCATTGCCCTTAACATCGAGATAGGAAAGGGTCCTTTATTTAAGAATCAGATTACATATCGGATATTCTTGATTAGCGAATCCTTGTGTCAAAGAAAATGATTGCTTTTATTTTATAGCTTTAAGCTCATTTGATGGCTTGATTGCCATTGAATACATAAAAAATTATTAAATTAGCTTTAGTTGAAACCAAATTTTTCAAGTATATTCTACGTTATCATTTCTTGCAAAAAAATTATTGAAAAAAGCATTTATAAAATTAAAGTAATTATAGGACTCTACACCATTGTCTCAAATACAAAGCTAAGACGTTTTATAATCCAGACTTTGTCCACTGAGGTTGATTTTCTATATTCATTCCCTGCGTGAGAGTTTGTGCAAATACATAAAATCAATCTTTGACCAGCGCATTTTGTCTGAGTTGGGGAAAGCTAGATCATGCAATAACATATGTATTTTTGCTGTATAAATTGAACGTTAAAATAATTAGTAGTTATTATTATTAACACCGCGTCTTACTACCCGTTCGGCTTATACGCACTTACGCTAATGTGTAATGGTGAGATGAAATGAAGGACCTACAGTATAACGTGGAATCCGAACCACGGTGGAGGCCTGGCATTCCTCACATTCACATGATGTCTTCTCAGAGGTGAAGGAAGGGTTTGGTAATCAGATAAATCTTTGCCGGGACCGAGGATCGAACTCCAGCCGCCAGCATAGAAGTCTGACACCTTACCCCTAGACCGCCAGGTCACCGACAAATAATAGTTATTGGAGAATAAAATGTTTTAATATGGATGTATAATTAAGTGTGGTATTTATCTTCTTAAACATTTGACCTCATTATTATTATTATTATTATTATTCATAATATATTTTAGATACACTATTTAATCTGTTTATTTTGATAGCAAAGTCTGTTACTTATAAATAAAAGAGAAAAATAAAATATTGCAATCTACATTTAAATTTGTGTGGCAATGTAGGGAAAAGAAATTAACATTTCTTATGAAAGGAATAATTAATAATTCTCGATGAACTTCATTTGTAGTGATGACACAGTTAAATGTTCTGTCTCAATGGAGATTGAAGAGGAACCGTCGGGGGGTGAAATATTACGGCAGACAGAGGATAATAGTGGGTGGCATGTACCTTCTAGCTTCGCCTGCGGAAGACAATTAGGATTTATGACGTTGGGAAAGTGAATTGTCATAGGCCATTCAAGTGGATAAGGATTAAGGACAGGAATAATGAGAACGAGAAATATATTAATAGGTTTAGAAAGAGGCAACATGAAATATAAATAATAGTCATTTAAAGTTACTCTTCATTAATATTATTATTTAATAATTTAAAACCAGCCAGAATGTTAATTTGATTAAATACTTTCAAATAGTATTAATCTACTATAGGCATTTAATTATATATAAAAATAAAGACCATTAACTTCCATAGGGATTGCATCTGCATTTCAACCCAAAATAAAAAGGTTACACCAAGTGCGTCACTCTTTAAAAAGTGTGTAGTACGAATTGCTTCTCTGTTTAAAAAGGGTGTAACTTAGAGAACGTTCCTGTTTAGAAAAAAGTTAAACTATAAGCCATATACAATAAAATAAATTATTACTTTATCCTAAATCCATTATTTTATAAAAGTGTTATGACAAACTAAACTAAAAAACGAAATTATGTGTGTCTTAGAAGTTGAAGCTAATAAGAATGAGTACATCATGTAATTTTATTTTTAAGAAAAACAATCGAAAATTTATATTTCTTATAGCTTTCCATTTAACACCGATTGTTTATTTTTGCTTACTGGTAAATATTTGTAACATACAGTTTTGATAAAATGTAAATCGAGATATTTCACTAGTTTCATAATTTAAAATTTGCTCCTTCGTAAAGGCTTATTTGTGTACCGCTTCGTGTAGTCTCTAGCCCTTACTGCAAATATTTACATAGGAATAGCACTTTACGTTTTTCAACACTTCTATAAGCTGACTAATGTTCAGGTATTCCAAGTATAGCATTTCATTTATCTTGGAATGTAAAAATTTGCAGCAATTTGCAGTGCGTGATACGGTGAGAGATTTATTTGCTCATACGTGGGGTGTTAATTTTGCAATTTCTCTTACGTACGTTTAAAAAAAAATATATTCAGTACAGTTTCTTACCCCTTTCGTCGCCGGGATGGAGCGCTATGAGGTCGTCTTTGAAGTAGTCGTCCACGTAACAAGAATTCAAGAATGACATTCCGAAATGTATTTTTAAAATTGTCCTATTTCAGAATATGTAGACCTATATTCTTGAGTAAGGTTTAATTGTTTGATTCTCCTACAACAACTTTAGTATAAATTAAATCTATACCCTTTTTATGATATGTGAAGGTAATACTCGTCCATACCTTGATGAATTACCTCTTCAAAGTCAGTAAGTACTGTAGATGAAGCAAAGTCCAAATCAAGTTTATGAAATTTTAAAATTTGGTGTTGAAAAGCTACAGTTTAAGTGTTTGCGGTTTTGTTTGAAAGCAAAATGAAGACAATCTTTACCAATTATAACGGTGAATAATTGGAAAAACAGCTTCGGAGACTCATGTAACGTTCCGTCCAAAATCTTGTGCCAAACTCCTTGGACCGCCAGGTCCTGGTTACATCGTATCTGATTCTCGTGAATCGCCACTGCTCGGTGACGTATTTCCATTTAAGTCAAATGCAGGGATCATACAAGAAAGACACACTCAATACAATCGTTCTTACCTTAACTTTATTACTGTCATGTTGTACAAATCAATCCTTTGTTATCCACTCCGCGCGACCACCAACAGGTCTCGTCCGCGAGGCAACCGATCCATACTCTGGACTCGACCCCTTCGCTTCCCAGTCTTACTGCAAGTCAGGTGACCTCTTACTTCAAGTCTCTTAATTCATCTGACCTTTTAATTCTCACCGCGAATGACCGAGTTCGAACCTCCGATCCTCCAAGTCGCACTGCGCAACCCTACGTCAGCGTCGTCCGGAGGAGACGTCACTACTTCTTTCTCAAACTAAAACATTAGGCCTGGTGCCGACCTAACCAGCACAATCTTCAAGCGTGTTACTGTAGAAAACATCGTGTTGTTTTTTTCCGCTTTCTTTTACTAATAAAAATGTTTCTTTCTTAGTTGTCTTAATGTCCAGCTTTTTCAAAGAATAATGCAGTTACTGCAGGGTTTCTGGCAGTGTGGGTAGAATTGAAGAGCGAGAATCATCGGGATCCAGTTCGTAAGCTTCTTATCAAAGGATTCAAACTAAGGACGCAATTCCGATGCTGAGTTCAAAGGGAATGTACTTTTTTGAGGTCGTTAAAGACAGTTAATGCACAAATTCAAAGTACTATAATAAGTTGTCTCTACCACTGTTTGATAACAAATTAAAATAATAAAATAATATTGATATAAATTATAAGGTATTTTGATTAATATGTTTTCTTCAGTATAAGTTTCCTTAAGCACTACGTGAGTTAAAGGCAAAACTAAGTAAGTTTTTAAAGTTCTACAAACATTGAAAGATAATTAATTAGGGTCCATCACCTTATCACAGTCGATAGTGGGTCTCTATTATAAGCTATGGGTTCCAGGTTTGATTCCCGGAGTGAACAAAAAAATAATCACAGGTTAAATGTGGGCTTCCCCTTTCACAATGATGAGTTAAAGGCTGTCTATATTTAATTTAATTTGTAAATCTTGTGCTGATATTGACAGTTGGCTCGAAAGTGCACGTTAAATACCTCAAATAGTTGAGATTAATTAATTGTTGAAATTTTAAACGATTTCAGCAAACAACTTTTGAAATATATTAGGTCTTATACGAAAATCAATAACAAACATTAAGTTTTCAGCTTGTTTAAAAAAATATATATATAATAATTCAGTTTTGTTTAAACCAAAATTTGAAATTATGTTTATAGAAAAAATTTAGTTTTTTTTCTCTAATTTGAAAGTTAGAAGCCAAACATAATTATATTTACTCTTGGTGCAATGTATTTGTAAATAATGTACATCTACCAAAACTGTATAATTTTCTCTATAATTCAAGCAATGAATGAAAAACAATAAGCTATTTATTCCATAAGTTATATATACATATATATACCTTTATAAATAAGTTAAAGCTGACTTAATTAGTAAATAATATCATACTTTATTTTAGATGAGATTATCCGTATCTATATGGTGTTTAAGCCATGTGGTTGTAACATCATAATATTTTTAAGACAATATTAAATTATACGGTGTATCCTAACTGTTTACTCCACCATCCAGTTAATAAAAAGATATTGTTGACAGGTGTAGATGGAAATAACCTCTGAAATAAATAACCTTCTTGTGTGTGGATAAAATGGTGTATTTGGCCCTTTACTTGTCAATTTTCACTAAATATAACCTAAAATAGGTGTACTTGATCAGTGGTAAATTTGTCATAAAAAATATTTTGTACAAACTTGTGTACATATAGTTAGAGGTTTGGATCTGTTATCACTTGGTTACCGTTGACGAAGATGTTTGGGCAGCTTAACACATTCACTAATTCATATTATTTTAAGAAACTTAACATTTTTAAACCTTTTTTTAATACTCAAAAAATGTTGGTAAGGAGAGTATAAATTTTAATAATTTGTATATGCAATAAAGGATGGTCGCATTCAAGGCCGTAGCTAGACATTAATCTCAGTGGGGGTGAGAGGGTTATGTGGACACCCCCCCTAATTGCTGGAGGATAGAAAACATTATATATATTAAACATTTATAGAAGCTATCTGAAGTGTTTTTATGGCAAAAAATCCCCCCGACTGCCAGAGGCTAGCTTTTTATAGTAATCCAGCCCCCTAATTTGTACTTGTGCCTTAATTTTGATATTGTTTGAACCATAAATAAAACTATATATATATTTTGTTAATAAATTTTGGAGGGGGTTTGAACCCCCTCAAAAGAACTGTCTACGGCCTTGGTCACATTTCAATGTAGTAGGCTCTGCATTACGCAGCCAATGTTTAGTAATATATTTAAAATGATAAGTTAATAGATTATATCACATTTAAAATTAAAATATACCTAAAAGGGATTTATTAACCAAACAAACCTACTCCATACAATATGAAATGAATATAAAATATGAATGAACAGCTTAATTATTTACATTAGATTAAAAAAAAACGTGAAAAAAAACCTCTTTTTTCTTTTATTAATTTTACAAACCGACTTTATAGATATGTAACGTTCTCTTTAATATAGTTGTAACATTATATTAATGACATTTTCTACGAGTCGTCGCAGCGAAACTCAATTACATGTATCATATTGTACCACTTGCTTCAATCGATCGTTTCAAGAAGCTTGAAAGAATTGTTTTGATTTGTGTTTACGTTTCACGAGTATCTTAGTTTTAACGACGTGCCTTGACTCACAATCACTGTCAAAACACAAATGAGAGTGTTAAGAGGAGGGGGGAGGGGGAGAAGAGGGCAATCGAAAACGAAGAGAGGAGTCGAACCCTTGAAGCCTTGTGTACATCCAAGAAGGGAGTCCCGAGATGTTTGTAAAGGAGATTAACTCAATCCTCACTCCAATTAAGAAACGCTATGTCGATTGATAAATTAAACGTCTACCGCAACGTTTGGGACACCCTTTAGAGAAAATGTCATTAGCAATTACATAAGTTAATATGGCATGGAACAGAACGTGAGTTAATATCCATATTTTTTATGAATAAAAAACACATTAAAAATATTAATCAAAAATTCACTCGGTAGATATGTTAAGTTTAATGTTATACACACAGGTTAGTAATCTCAAAAGATTTGAAATTTCTGAAATGAGAATTGTATAATTTTATCTAAGATCTTTCTCTTAGCTTAGAATGTTTATGATTGAATTCCATGATTTTATTAACAATAATTCGAAAAATATTGAGATAATAATTTGTATTAAGTTTAACTAAATGCATCTACTAGGGCAATAATTAATTATATTTTGGAAAAAATAAGTTTTTATCGATAACAAATGCAAAAATATGGATATTAACTATAGGAGTGCACCAAAAAACCTACTAATCAACGTGTAAAGATTGTCACTTAAAGTTGGGATGGAAGTTTTTTAACAAGTATGATTTCGTAAGACACAATAATTATATAACATACATTGACGCCTTCTATCAGCTCCTAACCAATAATAAATAAATTCAGTTTGGTTCTAACTTCATAAATTTTAAGTGGAAAGATTTAATAAAGGGAAAATACCTTTACGTGAGTAATTAAATAAATAATATCAAAATAGATGTACGCCCTATTCATGTATGTAATTCTCAATGTAAAGTATATTGAAAGAAATTTATTAAGTTTCATTTTCTTAACATGATGAACTCAACAATTCTTAAATATCTCTCAAGGTTGGCCTGACCACTTTTTCTCCTGATTTAAAATGTTTCTTATCTAATGCCACAATGCTGATGACAGATATTTAAAAACAGTTGATATCACCATTAGAAGAAAACTAAACTCTATATTTATAGGCCTAGTGAAACAATATTATTTTTTATTTTGGGCACAAAAAATTTTGCTATAAAAACTGTATAGACACCGTCCTGTTCTCGCATCCCCAACATCTCCCACTTCAACACTATATTTATTTATTATTATTATTATTATTTAGCACCGCGTCTTACTACCCATTCGGGTTATACGCTTTAAGTACTAATTACGCTAATGGATTAGGAATTGGGAAGGTTGAATTAGAGGAAGTAAACCCGCATTTGAGTGGAGGAAGAATGGAAAATTATTTAGGAAAAACCAACCCCAGTTCACCCGACCGAGATTCGAACCTCAATCTTCCCGTCCTCAGCAGTCGAGATCAACACGATAAGCGTGTTAGCCAACTACGCCACCGAGGCGGGTTTCAACACTATAATGTGAACTACTGTTTTCTAAAACGACGGCTTGAACTATGTTTGGCATTACTTAGGAATAACCATTTACAGTGTGTTCAAAATAAACATAGATTATCCCAAAATGGTTAAGTGGCACGGTACATATCTATATTTGCTAATTTATAATCATACAACCTTTAAACAATAACATATGCAGTACACCTGACTTTAAAACCGGATACTTTGAACTAGATCTAGTAGCTTTATTAATAATAATAATATTAATAATAATAATATTTAGCACCGCGTCTTACTATCCGTTTGAGCTATACGCTTTAAGTACTAAATTACGCTAATGGATTAGGAATTGGGATGGTTGAATTCGAGGAAGTAAACCTGCATTTGCGTGGAGGGATGGTGGAAAACCATTTAGGAAAAACCAACCCCAGTTCACCCGACCGAGATTCGAACCTCGATCTCTCCGTCCTCAGCAGTCGAGCAGCTCAACACGACTAACGCGTTAGCCAACTACGCCACCGAGGCGGGTAGTAGCTTTATTAATAATCACAAAGATGTATTTTATTAATATCCCGCTCTATTAATAATTTAGTCATCTAAAACTTATGGTGTGAAGTCATTTTATTTTTTTCTGTGGCATTTGTTCAAAAGATAAACCACAATTCACGCACGAATACCAGGAAGATTTACAGGAGTTAACCATTACTTTATTACATCTAAGAACTTCCCTTGACCAAATATGGAAACATGCTAACCTTATTTTGGATCGACTAGGGTTGAAGTAAGTTTTTTAGTTAATTTATTTTATAATCGATATATTAATTAAACCATTACTCAAATTAGTGGCCACATAGTCTAAGGCGTCACTCTCGCACTAGACTAGACTGCCTTTGACGGGCAAGTTGGAGTTCAATCGCAGTCGGGTGTTCTGAGGTTAGATTTACTGAAGTTATTTATTCCTCTCCCTCCACGCATATTTGGGTACACTTCATATAAATTCGATCTTCCTATTCCTTAAATCATTAGAGTAATTAGTAAATAGGTTAAGCTCTAACGTGTAATAAGACGCGGTGCTTTAAAAAAAAATTGACTATACTTAACTAAAATATCTGATTCTTGGAAATTATATAAAAATGTTTTGTATTTATAGCCAATAGATTAAATCATGATATTTTGAGTGACTTAGACATTAATAATTTCTTTATTCTACTAAAGGGAAGATGCTAAATGGAACCCACACACAGAAAAAGTTTATATATCAAAAGAAATAGAACTTAGAGCTTATTTTACGCTTAATACACTCTAGCACTAAGGTCGAATGAAAACTATACGTGGGCAGAAAGTGAGACATTCGGAATAATCTAGCCACAGGCGTCAGGCTTGATCTCGCTGAATATGCTCTCTCTTTGGAAGTTTTCACCACCCTGCTGATTATTTCTTGCTACGTCAAACACGAGGAAGTGTGTGTTTTATAATTAAGATAACATGAATAATTTGAGAATGTGAGTTAAAATTGTCAACACTGTTGAAATGTTATACGATCTATTCTCAAGTCTCTTTGATGTATTAAAAATGAGGTTTCATCGGTTTCATTTTATTTTGGAACGTTCAACTTGCCGTTACCAAAATGATTGTTAGCTAAATCAAGTTTTCTAATAATATTACTTAGGAATATATGGTGCGAGAGAAGGGAGCTCAAATAATTTTTTTTTGTCCAAAATAAATCAAATATTTCTCCAGTAGCAACATAGAGTTTAGGTTTCTGCATATTCTAATATTAACATATCTTGAGTATTTGTCAATGGTGTTCTGGAATTTTGTCAAAACGTTTTAAATAAAGATAAAATGTTTTGACAAATTTCCAGGACACCCTTGATAATTATTCAAGATATGTTGATATTAGAATATGCAGAAACCTAAACTCTATGTTGCTACTAGAGAAATATTTGATTTATTTTGGACAAAATATTTCATTTCTATAAAAACTATACTTTCGCTCCTTTCGGCCACACCTTAAAAAGAACATTCTGCAAAAAACAAATGTATGTACATATGTGTGTGTGTGTAATGCAAACAATTAAAAAAAACTCAATGCACCCAACCAAAACCGTAAGAATGACCTCTTTTTTTTTACCGGTGATTCGTTAAATTACAATATGATGACTTAAACTATGCAGCTCACTCATTTATGTGGGTGTGAATACAAAACCAAAATGAAAGGGAGCAAAGGCTTGTACAATCAATCGTCCAGAACCAGCGAAGCTTGAGAAATATAACAAAATAAAAAAATATGAGTGAAGAATGAACCTTTGCAGGGGACGATTCATAGATAGTTCAGTGCTAGAGCATTGTCAGCACGATAAACCCAATATACTCGGTTTTATTCCCCAAGTTCAGTTGTCATTTGCTCAATTTTTGAAAAAATAAAATACAAAATTTTTAGAAAACAATTAACAGAATGTGTATTCTGATAATTGTAATAAGTTTGAAAAATAAAACCTAAAGTCTACAGATTGGCACTTTAGATATCGATGGTAGTGGGTATTCCCATGTCGTAGAACTTCAAGAATATGAATACCATATTTATGACTGGTATTATATATGCAATTTTCTTGTATGAGTAGCTGAAAGTGAAGGAAGGGCTTCGGCTGGGTGTACCTTTTGGCTTTTAGCTTTTCATTTGGACGCTTACCTTGCCTTAACCGCAGCGAAAACTGTCTAAAAGGCAAGAGATGATTCCTACATATATGTTTTGTTTTTGAAAAATTACACCTGGACATGGGAATCGAACCCGGAACATTTGCCTTAGTGTATCAATGCTCTAACCACTGAGCTATCCAGGAATCATCCCGTGCCCATGGTCATTCTTCACTCATATCTTAAGGCAGAGTCTGTGATGGACATATGTAATATCTACCGTGGCGGACCTGTGAGTCTAAGTTTCTTCACGCTTGATTTTATAAGTAAATATTTTATCCATAATCTGTGAGGTCAATAAATTCCATATTCAACCTAATATAATTAATTATTTTAATGAAAGGATATTTGATACTTTTATATTCCCAATTCCTCATGCCTCTTCACTGAGAAATACACCACCTTGATACTTGTGTGGGGTGTATTTTTGAGGGACACGACCAAAAAAGAACTGATTTGAAATGGTATAGGCCTGTTTGGATTTAATACCTTATCTTTAGCTCTCTTTGTCCCTTTTCATATTGCAAGTGTCTTTTCTTCGCCTTCACACAATCATAGCCTTTCAATTATTGCTTTATCTTATTTATCTTTCTAAGTTTTCTTTCGTTTATTTTAGGATTGTGTATGTATCGTGAACGAACACCTCTGTTTACTAGTGTTTTAGAGTTCATGATTACGGATCCAGGGATCCTGAGTTCAACCTCCAATGCCTCCAAATACTTCTATGAAACAGTGCGTCTGGAACGGGGTCAGACTTAGGCCTGCGATGACTAAATATGAGAAACTACTTGAATTAAAAAGAATCAGCTCCAGCCCGTAAAAACTGAAATCAAAGGCCTAAGGGTACGTTGTGCTGACCACATGGCCATAATCGACCCACAGAAGCCAGCACCCTCTTAGCCAACAGACTGCGGCCTCTCAGTCAGTAGGCCTATAGCTCGATCGCGGGCTGTTGCCATGAAGTAATATTTCCTTTTATAAGTTAAACATTTGGTATACTTCTGAACATAAATTCGGATGTCAACAGCACCGGTAGGGACGTGGGCTGGAGGCAAAGTCCATCTAGTCTGGTTTGCTGATAACGCTGCTGTCCTGGTTTGAATCCTGGATGAGTGTACTGAAAGGGAATTTTACTCTACGTTTTCCCACTATTTCTACTTGAAATGCGGGTACATTTAATTTAAATTTTACCTTACTCATATCTAACCCAACAGTGTAAGTAAATGTGGCTAGCCTGGACGGATATAAATAAACGCCAGGAAAAAAAAAATACAATCTTTTAATACACTTTGATCCAACAGATACGTTTTAAAATACCTATTAGTGTCCCGTTGTTTTAAAAATAAATGACTTACCCTAAGTTAGTGAACAACGGCAATAATTATTGTCCATAGGGACAAAGAGATTCATCTGTTACACTTAAAAGTGTTTCTCTTTTTTTTCAGTCACGAAACTAAGAATGTTTAATCGTTTCATCTAAAAGACCAAACAGGGGACACCAACAAAGACCTGAGAGATATTTTCCTTTGATACACTTGATATAAATACTATTATTTTGAATTCGCCCCCCTCCCCCATTTCCAAACTATAAATACTGTTCATTCTTGATAGATGCCCCGGTATATTTTCTGATGCTGCTATGTTAGGTGCTGGAGTATTTTAGAGGGTAAATTACAGTTTATAACTTGGATATCATGGTCGCTTAGAAACAAAATTTAACAGAGCATATCTTCTAGTCTGGCTTTCGAGATATTGACTATAGTGTGTAAATATTCTGTAGGAAAAAACAAACCAAACTTATCTTCACTTTTCAGAAGTTTTCTTTGATGTTGTTAATGGTGAAGTTTAAATCCCTTGTTTGCAATCAGTTAAGTGCCGTAATTTATAGTCGATTTTAAGTTTTTCTTATTTTCAGTAAAAGCGTCCAAGGGTGATTTTTTTTTAAAAAGAAGAATGTTTTATAATTTTAATTGAAAGTGATTTATTAAAACTTTTAGTATCTAAACTTTCCTTTGAATTTTACGATACAATTTGTGATGAGTCGATTCTACTAGAATATTATATATATTAAAGGACCTTTTCGTACTTAAATTAATATTATCTTGTTAAGAAAATAAGATTATAAAGTTATTTATTACTATATGATTAGAACAAAATTGATTTATTGTATTGCTACCATAATCACTTTTCTAAGAAATCTTATAGAATATAATTAAACTTAGCATTAATTGATTTTTATAAAATATTTCAATTTGATTAGCTACAACACACAATGTATTTTCATTGTAATTATTAATTAATCGGGGGGGCTCTGCATCGGTGTCTATAATCCAAATTGATTCAAATCCAATTCCTATTACTAGATTTTTTTCCCTTGTTATACTATCCGTTTGGACTAAACGCTATTTCATAAAAATTATAAGGTATGGTTGAGGAAGATATATTCGAAAGGAGGTAGAGTGAAAAATTGTTTAAAAAAACAGCACCATCATCATCAGTATTCGATATCTGACCTTCCCATCACAGTGTAATTTTATTTTTATTATTTATACAATAATCAAATGTTTGAGATCATTTCATGAACCATATATTTATCAATGAGTAATTATTACAAAAAACCTAATTTATTTATTAATCTTCAATCTTTATTAGAATTATCTCTTGCGTGAGTCTTTAATTTCACACATTTTAATTTTGAAAAAAAACAACTTGCCATATCCTCCTGCCCCTCTCCCAAACATAAGCTTTCCCTATCCTGTCCCACTCATCTTCGTAAAATCTCTCGAATATATAGGAAAGAACGGTCTTGTATAAAGGTTCCTAGTATCTTCCTCACTATCATTTTATCTTGAATGTCAGATCCAGAAATATATCGATATCGAAATCTCTTCCTGATAACCCACTCACTAGTCTATATTCAACCGTCCCGTCCAATCAACTTTCTTTTCAAGTTTTTTTTTTTCCACTAATACCTGAAATCAATAGCTGTCCAAACAAAATCCGTACCTTCTCTTTCATTTCCGTGAGATGTTGAGGGCTATTTGTTTTTCACTTCCTTACTCTTCTTTTATTTTTCCTCATTGTCTGAATTCTTACTTCTTTTTTTTTTCAGCTTCCTCATGATATCTTAAGCAAGGTGGCTTGTGATACTATTATTAAATCTATCGGTAAATTTGTTTGTATTAAAAGAATCCGTCAAAGATGTATTATACTATTATAAAGCCTCACGGCTGACTCGCTCACTGACATCAATGTTTACTCACTTCCAAATGAGCTAGAAACTTGAAATTTGGCAAACTTATAGCCTGCAACCGACGGGAAAAAATTAATCCCCGAAAAGATTTCCAAATGTTGGAGCAACTTTAAAGTCGGTGCTTACCTTTCTTTGGAGGTTTCTTGTGGCTAAACGGTAAGACCTACCAAAAATGGCTCTGGAATTACCTTAGTTTGTATCCACTGGCAAAGAAAGGTCTCCGGGGGTTTGAGTTTGTCTACACGAAGTAATATCCTTAACCAAATGTTAATTTTTTATATTTTTTTAATACCTTAAATATACTTACATGTCAGTACGTAGATTATTTACTATCTGTTAGAATGTTCTTAACTTTTCTACAAAGGTAATCCTGTATTGTATTTCCTTATATGAACATGCATTATTTATTTTTAGTATCATTCCTGTAAACCCAAATTTTATACTGACTAAAGTAAGGATATATTATGAACAAGTTGACATTTTATAATTGCACAAGTATTCGCCAGTATTTAAAATTACAATAAATAATAGTAAAGAGACGAATATTAATATCAATCGTTACACTAAACTTGACATTTTTAGGATTGTATTTTATTTAAAGTGACATTTCAGATATGAGGGAAGATTTTTCTTTAGTAAATGCTATCATCTTTTATATAATTTCTTGAGATATAATGCACAAGTATATATATATGTATATTATTGGAAACTTATTCGCATTCCTATCTACAGTTATTTCTTGAATGTTTCCTAAACAATTTTAAACAATAGTTTTTTTATTAAAGCTCAACCACCGATAAGATGTACAGAAATTTTCAGATTTACAAAATATTAAAGTAATCACGAACGTTCAGAAAGTCGGAACATATTTAGGCTACAATTTCTCCTGTTTTAAATAGCAAATTTTAAATGTTTATATTATTTTTTAAATAAAAGTATTCACTCAATAGATTATAGATTTGGGGTGAAATAATTTGAAAAGAACAATGACGTGATATAAAAAAATTATTTCCACAATATCGACAAAACATATTTATATTTTATTCTATGGAAGCTTATACATTGATTGTAAAGTAATACATCGTGTTAAAGGATTTAGAAATATACCATGTGCATTTATAAAATATAAAGTCTACAGTTTAAGAATATCATTGAAAATTGTACGTACTAAGCGTCAGTGGAAAATCTTGCTATACATTTTTAGTTAGGTCCAGTATTATAAATGATATATTTATTTATCTTTAAATAAGCTAGGACTATATTTTTAGAGGAGTCACTCAGTTTGTATAAAAAACACGACAAATTAAAAAGTGTACAAATTAAAAACAGTTAAAAAAGTTTATATCGAACTACATAAAACTTTTCAAGTATAAAAAAGTATGCTATACTATAAGTTTAACTAACACTATAAAATATGTTTATATTGATTCTTTTGGAATAATCAATACAATATTATAGAGTACGCAGCTTGTCAATGTATTTACCTTAGTATTTAATTAATTAAATTTTCTCTTATTTGTATCAGAACACTTGGATATAATTATTTATTATATCTTGCATCACGTTTTACTAAACCTCAGGACTATTAAAATTTAACAATATAAATTAGGTAAAAAAGATAATGGTAGTATATGGCTGAGATAGAACAACGTTTGCATAAAAGGAAAGCTAAACAATCTTTGGAGAATATAACACCATCCGTGTACCCCGAGTGGCTTCAAAAACTGAGCTACCAGGGTCAAACCAAAACAAAGTTTCATGACATTTGTTCGTGTATATTTATAATTAGGCTACCCTTGTCCTGTCTCTTTCAAAAAATCTATATATTTCACATTAGAATTGGAATTATTTGAAAATTGAAAGAAAAGATTCGATGTTTCAATTTTTATTTATTTTTTTCCCGTGTTTCACGTCTTACTTGTCCCAGATTCGATGTTTCAATTTTTATTTATTTTTTTTCCCGTGTTTCACGTCTTACTTGTCCCGGCTATACACCGAAATCAGTGATAAGAATGAATAGAAAGAAAGTATCCTGAACCTTAAAAGTGTTTCCTCCCCTCCCACCCCAATAAGAATCCGAACTCAAAAAGATAAGAGACAGCCAAGAGATAAGACGTCCAAGGGAAGAGTAGCCTAGCTAGCTAGCACACTGCTGTCTCTTTAGTAGAAACGTTAACGTTGGATTGTTATTTTCTCTCCATTTCTCCATGTAACTTCCGTAACAATAGAAAGTTCAGGAAACATCCGACATCTTCCATTGTCCAGCCTATTTATCGCCCACAAAAGACTAAAAACGTTGAAGTGAAAAAAAAAATGAAAAAAGGAAATCGAATAACAACACGAGAGAAAATATATATGAAGGGAAACATATCTGACGGAAATAGGGGAAAAAAAGAGAGAGTATTTATCTTTCAATCCTTCACAGAAAGATTTAATGGACTTTTCACTCGTTTTAACGAGAAATATATATATATTTTTTGTGCTAATACATCCCCGTTTGCGTGGAGGTAAAATGGGAAACCAGCACTGGGAAATACACCTGGCCGGTACTAGAAAATGGGGCTCCACTTTAATGTAAAATCTGAATCTTGACATTTAGACCACGTGGGTATCGAGAAAATTATTAAAATGTTAGATATTATAATAGTGAGCACGCGAGTAAAGACGTTGGCATCGTCTGATTTACATTTCTGGCCATGGAGAGTGCTGACCTCTAGTCCCGGACAGTTGAACTGATATTTTCCTTGTTAATTTATTCGCTAATGCAAACCTACTTTAATAATAGATTTTCCTCATTAATACACTATTAGTCATACTAATATTATAAAGAGGAAAGGTTTGATTTTTTGTTTGTTTGTTTGTTTGTAATGAATAGGCTCCGAAACTACTGGACCGATTTAAAAAATTCTTTCACCGTTGGCAAGCTACACTATTCCCGAGTGACATAGGCTATGTTTCATTTTCAATAAAATTAGGGATGCTTACTAAAACTTGAATAATCTAACCCAAGGTGTAAAAAAATAAACAAAAAACTTCCTTCAATCGCGTGCGCTGCGAAAACTATTAATGATAGAACAAAATGATGTATTACAATTTNCACTTAAAATATACTTAAAACATATTTTGTTTATTTTAAAAATATTATGATAATTTCTTATTAAATGAATTTGATTATTCCACACACACACCTATGTAGGTCTATGTACATATACACATAACGTATATAATATATATGTGTGCGTGTTAAGCCACGTGGAATAAGAACTTAAGAATTTTTTTCGTATATGAAAAAATAGAAAATATGAAGCTCATATGTTATGATAACGTCACATCCGCTTGTTTCATCTTGCATTGTTGTCTTGTCAAAGAAGCGTGGATGGTCCCAAACAACAAAACGACATCAAGAAAACAAGTGAATGACTTCAAACCTCCATTAACACAAGTCTCTGGCGTCACGTATCCTACTTCCTCTCCCTCACTTCTTGATGGGTTTTTTTCTCTCCGTCTTTGCGGAGACAACGTTAAAAATACATGCGCGGCCTTAGAACGGATTCGAAATAAATAGAACAAAACTATTTCTAAAATGTTGACATTATCCTAAGAACGTAACCAACGAGGTATTTTTTAGTGGTAAAAGTTTCTTTACTAAACAATTGGTATCATTTCACATGTTGGCATTTACTTTGATCATTTAAAAAAAATTAATGTAAAAGGTATTTTGAACGTTTCTTGTATAGATAAATTAGTTTATATTTGTTTACCCTTTTTCTTTAACAAAGTACTGTATTAGTTTACGTGATAAAAATAACCACCATTTTATAACATCTAAAATATTTTCTCAATATAATTATTAGATCTTTCATTAATAATTAAATTACTCACCTCCGTGGCGTAGTAAGTTAGCGCACTAATTTCGTGTTGAGCTAGACTGCTGAGCACGAGGAGATTGAGGTTAGAATCTTTCTAGGATGAACTGGAGTGGTAAATATTGTGTTTACACAACTTATTGATAAGCATAAACAATGATTTTAACACTATTCAATCGATGTAAATAATACATTCACTTAGCTTCCTAATCATTGTAAGTTAAAGTGTATTAGCACAACTTACTGAACATTGATTACGATGTAGTTTGTGTTACTTTTAATTCAATGTAAACAAATTATCGGCATTACTTCTATAACAACGCAAACAATGTATTTTTAACATTATCAATCAAGATAATATATTTTCGATACTTTTTAACACAAAAAGGTTAATTTAAGAAATTAAACAATCAATTATTTACATAATACATATAACAATCAAAATTTTATGACCTAGTCTGTTTTTATGATTAAAGTATTAATGTTTATATAATTCTTTATTTAATTTAACTTAATTTGAATTGGTAAAATTGATCCTAGTATTTAATATAGACTTGAACTTGGATAAAATATTCAATTCCTCCTAGTAGTGAAAACATACCTCCATTGATTGATTAAATTATTCGACAGTTTAACCCTGATGAGTGTAGAGAATTTATATTGCTCACCATTATAAATTAGGGAACTAAAAGTTAGTTTTAATTAGAATCAAATGTATATTGATGGTGCAGAAAGTTATTTCCAATTAATTCACAAAGTTTTGAACACGCCTTCTTAAATTTCTGGTTCTATTAGTTTAGATTTTTTTTTAAACTTAAGAATGTTAATTCAAAATACAATATTCCTTTTAATTGAATTAATAGTAATAAGAACATTGAATGGTTTTAAGAGCACAAAAGTAAATTTAATGCTCTCAAATATTGTAAAGAAAGTAAATTGTGTGTAATTAATTTAAACTATCATGATACAAATTATGTTAGATGATGCATAATAGTAGTTGAATTATAGATTAATATAAAAATATACAGTTTTCAAATATCCAACATCAATATAATTTATTAAATTTAAAGTTTATAAAAATAATTAACAAATATTAAGTGTTAAGTTTTCTAAAATAAATCAAATGAACACACAAATCGTTAAGCAGGTGGGCACGTGGTTTGTTAGTGGCCTCAAACGTCAGGGCTCTAATTCTAATTGAGTGTTTTTCCCCCCAAGTTTTCCTTCTTTTCCATTAGACGATTGTGTTTACATGGCCTCTTAAGCTCCACCTTTCTTATCTCTACCCTAACACCGTGATAGCCATGTAGCCCGAATGAGTAGAAAGATTCAGCGTGCAGAAGTAAATCATACTATAAATAGAAATGTAAACAGAAAGCACATCTCCTCGAGTGTTTTACTCACGACTTGTGAGGCTGGAATTGAAAGCGTTTTACCTGATTTCAAAGTGGGTGCAATCACTCCAGAAGTTTTTGTCTTTTGCTGGCTTCTTTCCAAGACCATGTAAGCTATACATCAACAATTTTTTTTTTTACGGATATAAAAACAAAGACTTTAGTATGACTTTTAAGGAGTCATAATAATTTTTTGCTTAATGTTTTAACATACCAAATTTTAAAATCTTTTTTTATTTTTAACCATAATAATGATTTAGTTAAAATATTTTTGTAGAATGTACATATTGCTAATTCTAAATAAATGTGTACAATTTAAAAAAATACTATTTGTGGTTGGGACTAATAGTTTCACTGTCTCATTTAATGTTAAAACATCAAAACCTTTTATTTTCATTTCGTTCTTGCATTACTTATTTGGAGATTTCTTCGGCCTTGCCCCGTATTTCACTAGTTTATAATAATTGTCTACACTTTTGTTCATTTAAGGAACCTTCGCATGAAAAGGATTTTCTTATCAATAACATGTGTATCCGAGAACAAACCCATAATTAACGGCTACGCTCTACTTATTACTTCTAGCACTGTGGCGAGCTGGACAAACAAAAACGCGGACATCCTATAGGAGAGTAACCTGGCACAAGGCCTGAGACAGCTTAGTCAAAGGGACTGGCGGATGTATTCCGACTTCCGGCCTTTGCCTAAGCTCTGACTCACTCTACTACAAGAAATAATTAGAAACCTGTGATTAAAAAAAACATGTTTGCCACTGATTAGTGTTCATAGTGAACGAAAAGCACATACGTAAAGCTTACGCAAGTATGAGGTCACTTTTCATAATTGATATAAAAAAACTGTGACCTTGTGGTCTAGGGGTAGGGTGTCAGACTTCTGTGCTGGGGGTCTGGAATTCAATCCTCGGTCCCGGCAAAGATTTACCTGATTGCCAAACCCTTCTCTTCACCTCTGGAAATAAGTTTATTAATCACAACATCTTGTGAATGTGGGGAGTGCCAGGCCTCCACCGTGGTTAGGATTCCACGTTAAACTGTAGGTCCTTCATTTCATCTCACTATCACCCTACCATTACGTATTAGCGCACGTGCGTATAACTCGAATGGGTTGTTAGACAAGGTGCTAATAATAATAATAATAATAATAATAATAATAATAATAATAATAATAATAAAATTTATCCCTGATTTAACAATGTGGATAAATAAGCGATTCGCGATTTTACACGACGCGTTAAATGTCGCATCGCGATTTACCCAGCCACATCACTATACTATAAAGCCACATGGCTGACTCATTCACTGACATTGATGTTAATCCATTTCTAGTTGAGCTAGAAACTTCAAATTTGGGAAACTTGTAACTTCTATCCTGTAACCGACGAAAAAAATCCAAAAAAGTTTGAAAAAATTAATTATTAACCCACGAAAAAAAATTCGAACTGTTGGAGCAATTTTATAGTCGTTGTGGACCTTACTTTGGAGGTATCTTGTAGCTAAACGCTAATACCCATCAAAAAACAGCTCCGGAATTACATTAGTCTACATCCACCAGCAAATAAAACCCACTGGGGACTTGTGGGCGGAGCCCCCAACGAGTCCTGATATGAAACGGTAAATCAGCCCTTCCCTCAAACTGGTAGGTACAATGCGATATACCTGAGCAATCTGTGCGATTCCAGCTTTTGCCCGTAAAATATGTATCATTTTTTTTAAATTGAAAAATGACACCAAGACATTGGAATAGAACCCGGGATCTTTGGCTTAGTACGCCAATGCTCTAACCACTGAGCTATCCAGGAATCGTCCCGTGCCCAGGGTAATTCTTCACTCATATTTTAAGGAAGGGTCTATGGTGGCGTTCGGAAATCATCGGCTACAAATGTGTGATTTATAAAAATTAAGATCACGAGCTATCAGATAACGCAGCAGATATTGATTTAAGATTGATGTAAGAGCATTGGCGTACTAAGCCAAAGATACCGGGTTCGATTCCTGTGTCCAGGTGTCATCTTTCAATTTCCAGAATATGATATTTAGATGGAGTAATCCCCACTAAAAAGCATAAATAATAGATTTCGCTATTTGATTCATATATATATATATATATATCAGTTGTCACCTACCTGTATGTTACCAAGGGAGCATCTGGATTTCTGAATATTTTCTGGCGCATATGTATTATTTATTTTATTTTTACAAGAAGTTAATATAAATAATTTATTTTGTCAATATATTACATAATGATATTTTAGAAAGAAAATATTATTTAATGTAACATTCAGTAAAAAAATATATAAAAGTGTGTAATTTTTAACGTAATGTTTAGAACTGCATTTACTAATTATCTTTTTAAAGTCTGGATCATAATTAGATATTGCAGTTCTTAAAAAGTCACTTGGACTAGCATCTGAAAGTCAAGATACATATTTAGTTCCCCTAATTTCCAATGTAAAGAATTCTGATTTCCACAAAAATGATAATCCATAATAGGAAGAATTACTCTTCCTCGCTAAGATATTCAGCAAAATAAATTGTGGTTGGTCTACTAGCTTACAACAATTTTTGTCCGTATGGCAAGCCTTTAAGTAGGCCTATGTGTTGTTCTATAGTACAGAAATCTCTGATTCCAATTCCTCAACATTCGTTTCGTACATTTTATTAATATATTCGGCAATGAACAAACGTTTTCTTACAATTATTGACACATTTGGAAAATATCTCAATATATTTTGTCTATTATTTTTATTTCAAAGGGGACTAAATTTCACTATCAATACATCGGTGGACACATGAAAATGTGCCTACGGGAATGCGTGCGCCCGTGGGTGTGATGTTGGCTTCCCCAGATATATGCTTAAAGCTCATAAACTATTAATTTTATAAAAATACACAATATATAAAATATTTCCACTTTTAATATTACTACAACTTTACTATAATAAGAGGTGACCTGGCGGTCTAGGGGTAAGGTGTCAGACTTCTGTGCTGGCGGCCGGGGTTCAATCCTCGGTCCCGGCATAGATTTATCTGATTAACAAACCCTTCCTTCACCTCTGACAAGACATCTTGTGAATGTGAGGAATGCCAGGCCT
>CABFOV010000119.1:104947-148000 GCA_902141375.1 Timema poppense
TTATTATTAGCACCGCGTCTTACTACCCGTTCGGGTTATACGCACTTACGCTAATGTGTAATGGTAGGGTGATTGTGAGATGAAATGAAGGACCTACAGTTTAACGTGGAATCCGAACCACGGTGGAGACCTGGCATTCCTCACATTCACAAGATGTCTTGTCAGAGGTGAAGGAAGGGTTTGGTAATCAGATAAAGCTATGCCGGGACCTGGGATTGAACCCCGGCCGCCAGCATAGAAGTCCGACACCTTACCCCTAGACCGCCAGGTCACCTATGACATATGGACTAATCGTCAAAATTCTCTCATTTAGTTTTATTAAAACTGAGAAGCTATAGATCAAATCCCTGTTAGCTGCACTATAGTTTAGTTTTCGTAAATCTTTTTTCACTCATCAATCAATCGCATTTCAAATATAATGCAACAAAAGAATGTTGAAAATATCATCGATGGAGATGGTATCAAATACATACGTGCTAAAAGAAAGCAAACGAAAAAAGAAAACTTTGGAAAGGTATAGACTAAAGAGCAAAGAAGAATTAAACTTTTAGGACATATTTTACTAGGTTATATAATAGTTTGACTAAGATAATTATAGGAGATGTGGAAAAGAGAAATTCAAGAGGAAGACCGAGACGGGAGTACATGTATAAACTAGTGAACAACGTTGACTGACGAAGTTGCAAATATGCTAAACATTTAGCCCAGCACAAGCAAAAGTTGAGCAATCCCGCCACAAGATTGATGACCTATTGATGATTATTTAACAATGAAAAAATGTGAATAACAGGAAGTTTGGCTAAGTGAAAAAATAAAACGTAAACTGTGTTTTATCATTTTAAATGAAAATATTCTTACCATTCCACAGATAGGATTTCGGGGAGACACTTACAGTATATTGCCTTTTACATTATGAAAAGTAAAGTGGGGACTTTTATTAAATGTATTAAATAAATAGATTTAACTATATGGACTATCAATAACTATTCTAACATACCTACACATAGGCATATGCATACATATTTTTAGTTAGACAATGATTTTTGAAGTATTGGGCATCTCAAAGAATGCTTACCTACTAAAATGATAGTAAGATTTTGGCTAGAATAAAATATATTTCAGATAGAAATAAATTTAATAATATTTGAAAATAACATATATAATATTAAATAAGATTTATCAAAAGCTTAAATGGAACATTTGAACAAGATAGATTTTTGGTAATGTGCTTTAGTTCTAAGGAAAGTTGAATACAGGGCAGAAGGCAATTTAAGTCAACGTGAAGAACCATAGTTTACTCTCGATTAATTCCGGTCATTTCCTTGTTTGTGGCTACTGGAGGTGGGTCGTTGGGTTGGGGGAGTGAAGGGAGTGAAGCAAGATGCGTGGTAGTACGAAGACTGTGGGATTCCCAAGAGAAGTGCTTTGGAGAATTAATTAAGTTAATTAACTATAATACTTATCTACTGTTCGCAGCGCCTCTGTTGCTTGGGTTTACTTCGGAAGAAATTAAGGTTTTGAAAGGGTTATTCTTGGGATTTGCAGGAACCAACAATGAGGTTTCTCAATTCTTTTTTGTGAGGTTTTTGGAACAATATTATAAGCTATGTATAATATATTTTTGTAAAATATATTTCTCTTAATATTAGAATCTGGTTTTATGCAAAATGAAAGATATTCCTTGATTTATATTATTAATTCATTTTTAACAATTCTTCGCGAGAATAACTTTAATTGTTGATTACTTGCGGAGCTAGCTAAATTAATAACACGGAGATAGGAGCTCAAATACTGGATGGTTATTTCAAAGAGGAGATTTTATTTAATGGTTTCTCTTTCTACCCTTACATACGTAAGTGTGGGTATAATTCATATAAAACTTCAACTTTCTAAGCCCTCATTTATTACTATAATTAAATGTAGATATCCCGGACAAGTAATAATATACAGTTCCTTATATTATATATTGTGCATACGATATAAATGGATACACGTTGATTTAAGACAATTAGACACTTATTTTATATATAAAAAAATGCAACGTTTACACTTAATTACTCTTAGTTAACTTGTCCACTACCACTTCTACCAAAGTATTAAAAGATTGGAAAATCAATTAAACATCTATAATTTTGGCTCTAAATGTCTATAGTTTGATTTGTTTTTTTCTGCTTTGAGTTTTGCAATCTTTTGTTAATACGGCTGTGGTTTTATTATAATATGATTAATCATCTTTATAATTTACACTTAAAGTAAATTATTATGTCTACGTGGACCAAAATTAATGATAGATCTCTTCCAATATATATGTATATCCTTTATTATTATTATTAGCACCACGTCTTACTACCCGAACGGGCTATACGCTCTTAAGTTAATGTGAAATGGTAGGGTGATTGTGAGATGAAATGGAGGAACTACAGTTTAACGTGGGATCCGAACCACGGTGGAGGCTTGGCATCCCACACATTCACAAGTTGTGATTAATACACCTCTTGTCAGAGGTGAAGGAAGGGTTTAGCTATCAGATATATCTGTTCCGGGACCGGGGATTGGACCCTGGACTCCCAGCACCGATGTTTGACACCTATCCCCTAGATCGACAGGTCACTTGTTTATCCTATACGTAATCTACAAGTTCTACGCTGATAGAAATTGAACCGCACACAATTGTAGATTATAGTTTATTTTATTCTTTGAAAATAGCTTAAAACAAATGTTATGTTAAGGAATTTTTCCTTATTAATACCTTTGCTCGTTTCACAACTGTATTATTTTGGTGGTAATTATTATTTTGACGTAAATATTGTAATAGCTTATTATTATTATTATTTAACACCGCGTCTTACTACCCGTTCGGGTTCTACACTTTAAGTACTAATTACGCTAATGGATTAGGAATTGGGAAGGTTGAATTAGAGGAATTGAACCCGCATTTACGTGGAGGGGGAGTGGTAAACCATTTAGGAAAAGCCACCCCCAGTTCACCCGACCGAGATTCGAACCTCGATCTCCCCGTCCTCAGTGGTTGAGCTCAACACGACTAGCGCGTTAGCTAACTACGCCACCGAGGCGGGTAATAAATTGTAATTAAATACAATATTAATTATAAGATAAAAATCAATAGTTGAAAATATTATCACAATACTGAGCTGGTTCTGAAAGAATAACTATACAACCTACTTCAGTTGCCGCATGGTCTAAGGCGTTACTTTCGCAGTAGACAAAACGGCCAATGAGAGGGAAATTGAGGTTTGAATCTCGATCGGGTGTACTGAGAGCTGTTTCTCCAAAATGGTTTTCTACACTCACTCCACACAAATACGTATACACTTCATGTAAATATAGCCTCCTTAATTCCTAAAACCATTAGCGTCATTAGTGCGTAAGCGTATTGATTTTTTAATTTAGTTCAGCGTCTTAATAAACATTTGGGTTATACGATTAAGTACTAATTACACTAATGGATTAGGAATTGGGAAGGTTGAATTTAGAGGAAGTGAACCCGCATTTTCGTAGAGGTAGAGTGGAAAGCCGTTTTGGAAAAATCACCCCCAATTCACCCGACCGAGATTCGAACCTCGATCTCCCCGTCCTCGGTGGTCCATAAGCGTATAGCCCAAACTGGTAGTAAGATGTGATAATAGAAAATAATAATGCTTAGCACCGCGTTATACGCTATTTAAGTAATAATTACTCTAATGGATTAGGAATTGGGAAGGTTAAATTAGAGGAAGTGAACCCGCATTTGCGTGGAAGTAGAGGGGAAAACCATTTAGGAAAAACCACCCCCAGTTCACCCGACTGAGATTCGAACCTCGATCTCCCGGTCCTCAACAGTCGAGCTCAACACGACAAGCGCGTTAGCCAACTACGCCACCGAGGCGGGTAAAAAATAATAAATAAATATCTATAGACACGAGTAAGATGAAAAACTGACCTCACGAAACGATCATTTGAGAGTATCAAGCTGCGTTTTAGTTACTTAATAAAACATTTCTTTTTTTCTTTTTACGGGCATTAGAATTCTGTTGCCTGTGTGTGTAGACTTTTGGCAGCATTGTTGACACACAAAGTTGCCCAAGGTACACCTATTGATGTTATCTACAAGCCTTACCCACAATAAGATGACGTGTTAATAGTTAGTTCGAATATGTGGAACCAGTAGTGATCTTAAAACACAATTTAATCATCATTAACTCTACTTTGGTGACCTTTGTGATAATTCATCTTTCGTATTAAAAAATACCTGTGCTACTATGCGGGAATCTAACCCAGGATCCCTAGGTTCATAGCCAAGTGTACTCACCTCTATACCAGAAGGCCGGTTATAGAAACTTTAACAACACTTATCTTTCGATAATTTCTGTTAACACATCTGACAAAAAGTACAATTTTTTTTGATGTTGCTAAATTTTTGGAAACATTTAACTATCCAAGTAGTTTTTCATATTTTATGCTACGTTAAATACCTACTTTAAAATTGTATATTATATAAAAATATTTATTAGTTCTGTTATAAAGTACAAATTTACCCTCTCATAAAGAAATATTCTTCTCTAAGCTGTCTTTTGAACCAGAATTAACTTGCCTGATTCAATTAAAAGAGATTGTCAACTTGCGCAAATGATATATTCATTGAGTTATCTTAACTTTGTTCTTCACATTTTCTTCATCTTATGCTTCAACTACCCTGTGTCATATTAAAATCTTAAACAAAGGACTAAGAGGTAACGACATTAGTGAAATGGGATTAAGAAGAGTAAGGGAATAAAAAGAAATAATGTTTTAAGGAATCATTATTACTTTCTCCTTGAACAGTGAAAACATTTTTTTTTAAATATCAAAGCTTCATAAAGTGCTTTTATTTTCTACTCATACATTTTTTAAATGACTAGGTCGCATTATTTAGAAATAATCAGTTAGTTTTTAAATCATCAATAAATATATAAATAAGTTTATACTTTAAATCAAATAACATATTTCACTGATATATTTGACACACATAATATTTACACACGAGTAGTTAATTAAAATTAATCAATATGATTTTTTTAAATATTCTTCAAAGTCCCTTTTTGTAGTGGATAGAGAATCGCTTAAAAGTTTACAGCAGATAGATATTTTATCAATTTTTTCAAGCTTGTTTAATGTTTAATACAACTCTGACTACTTTTATAATTTCATAGTAAGTTGATTTATTCATACATTAATTAAAAGAACTTGCTAGTCAAATTAACATTAAAATAATAAATGTATAGATGAAGTTATCATCTTGATACAAATATATAAATTAAATAGAAAATTTATCCTTAGAATGTAAAACTTTCCCCTGAAACCCCCATTGCAGTATATTTTAAAACTACATTGCTCTAAAACCAATTTCAAATTTTAAAAAATAATTTAAAAAATTACATAAGAGTAATGTGTCTTATTACATTTTATAGAAAATCTAGNCAGGTTTGTTCTACTAAAATGTCTGCCTCAGCCGACATTATTACAATTCCACCTTTTTTTTATTCCCTTTTATTGTTTTACATATTATCTGTCACGGGCACCACCAAATCTAAACATGCGACGCTCAATCAAACTTTCATTTAAATTCTTAATCCCTCTCCTCCTTTTTTATAAATGGAAAATATTTCTGTGCAATTTTTTTACCTTGTTTTAATATATATAGGTATAAAACATTAAATCCTTTTTTAAAATGGGAAACTTTAAATACGTGCATCGTAGGGATTGCTACGATAGTGGTATTCATTTAATCAACAACGTTGGATGCGGATTAGAAATTAATTGCAAAAAATAACATTTGTATTGCCGAAAACATTAAACAAAACTCATTTAAATCAATACGTTGAATTTGTAGAAACATCACTTAATAATTTTTCTAAGATTTATGAAAAACTGAATATAATTATGCCAATTTACTGTAGATCATATTAACCACATGTACAGATAAAATGTATTAAAATCTGGAAAATAAAATATTTATTAATATACCACTTGAAAGTTACTAAAGATAAATTAAACAAATGGTTTAATGGGAGTGAATAATATAGTATAACCCTAAATAAAAGTAAATTTACTGTTCAAAAAAAGAATGATTTTATAATTCCTTATTATATCTTAAAAATCTTTTCCTCCACGTCTTACTAATCATTTGGACTATGCGCATATATATTATATATATATATATACTTTTTTGTTGTTGTTGTTGTGTCAAGTATGAACAAAAGTTAATAAAAGAGGAAGGGTATCACCAATTTGACGTGGAAGAAGATAGAAAAGCAATTCAGGGGAAAACCAACCTCAGTACACCCAAATTATATTTTAACCCAAACATTATCATCACCGCTACTTCATTCTTTTGCCAAAGTGACGTCTTAGATAATTATAAAACCAAAGTGTGTATAAGTATTGTTAAAGTATGCCAATATCTAGGTTAATAATTTAGACCAAGCGAAGTTTTTTTAAAGTTAAATTAGAAATTTTAAGAATCCGAGTATCAAATTTGATTAAGAATCAAATAGCCAAAGCTATTATATCTGATTTTAGGGATGATTACTCCATCTAGATATCATATTCTGAAAATTGAAAAATGACACCTGGACAAGGGAATAGATTCCCGTGTCTTGGTATCATTTTTCAATTTTCATAATACAAAATTTGATTAAGCCATGGACTTATTTTTACATTTTAATATATTCTCTACTCGTATGTTGCTTATATAAACTAATTTGTATTCAAACTAAAGTGTTGATTTTATAGTTTGTCAACTTTTTAATAAGATTATTTTTATTAAACTGTTTGCGTCGATTTTATGGCAGTATGTTAATTATAATTTATTTTTATTTTTTAATTCTAAAGAAGGGACATTGTTTGATTAATTCTATAAATATAATTTTAGATACTGAAATAAATAGAGATTGATTGAATCTAGAACTGTGAAAAGTATATAAGTTAAAAGTAGGTATAGCTACACTAACCTATTTATTGTAATGTTATGCTGTAAGCAAGTAGTCATGATATTATAAAATATTAATGCTTAACATAGATTTTAAATTAAGACACAATATATAATAAAACAAATTTCAAAGCTATTATGGACTTTTATAAATCCTAGATAATGACCTAAGTGAATGTATGAACGGGAAATTTGATTTGTTTGAACAGTTCATATATTAAACATGTTTGTGTCGGTAAACATCCAATAAGCTTATCTGAGCTTAAAATAATTTCATGGCTGACTGAGTATTTTAATCAATGAAAATAAGATGAGAAAATATCTAGTGAGAATATACAGTGTGAGAGTGGAAAGTAGTCGAGAGATAAAATCTAGAAGAATATTAATTATATAAACCTTTAATAAAAATCTTTTTGGAATAATAAAAAAAATCTTTTTGGAATAATTAAAGCAAACATATTAAAATATTACTCTAATTAAAAATAACTGAAAGTAAGGTTGATATTTTCTGAACAATTTTGTCTCTAAGTATTTGATAAATATTTAGAACAATTTTTTTTTCTGCCCTGCATCTTACTATCAGTACACGCCTGCCTCACCTAGAATTACACCCATAAGGTTAGATCGGGGAAAATAGAGACTAGGTAAAATGTACATAAATTTGCAGGGAAGAAGATTATGAAACAGTTAGAATAAAAACTCTTTCAATACAACCGAACGGGATTTGAACCACTAGTTCCCCATCACCATAAAATCAGAATAGTTGATACTAAGTACCCAATAATGCGAGATGATATAAGTTACAGTTAAAAGTAATTTTGTGGTATTTATCAAATAATAATATGTCTGGGCTACATAATCTATAGTTCAGTTTGCAGAAAGATTCTCCAGTACTAACGTACCGTGTTCCAGGTGACGACCTAATGTACTAATCGTACATCCTATTTTATGTAGGATATTTCCATGCCTGATGAGATGAGGGGATGGATGATTACAGTGAATATAACGGGGTGGAGCCAATGAAGATCTTAACCTAAAGTAAGCCTAATCAACCTAACCCTGTTGACCAAGATATTTTTCCCCCCTTTAAAGTAAAATCCCCTATTACCAGCCGGGAATCTAACCAAACACTTCTAGGTCAGCAGTCAGGGTCTTTGACCACTATACCGCAAGGCCAGTTATTTATCAAATTTGACCAAACAATAAATAACAGAATAAAAAACTCTTTTCCCACAAAGATACGTTTTGAAATATGTATTGTATCCGGATTGAAGTATTTTTATTTCAAGTTGTCGGTGGTAATAGGGTATTTAGCGTGCAGTTCACAGAGAGTACTGCAATCAACGAAGCAAATGTTCTCCGGTAGCCCAACCCCTGAAGCTCTATGTTTTCATGTAATGACATATGGTACTTGTATGTATGTAAATTACTTCGCATAATTAACCAGGGAATGTTTAATTAGTGTGCAGAGATTTAAACAAGTTTTTATCACTCAACGGCTAGTTTTACAAGAAAGCGATTGTACTTTCAGTTGTTGTTTTTTGCGTAAATAACAATTCAATTTTAACTCATGTTAGTTAATTATATATATTATTTAACCGCTAATTTGACAAATAAAAAGGTTTTATTGTAGTCAAAGAATATTATATCTTACACAAATATTTATTTGAAAATAGGATTACATAGAATTATCTAAATAGCAAACATTTGACTACATAGAATTATCTAAATAGCGAAAATTTGACTAATTTGTAAACGAGGTATAATTATTGAAGCCTATTTTACTCAAAGTGTTTATTGTATATTTAAGCAGATTTTGTTGATAAATAGTGATCGTATTTGTATGTAGCTATTGTTTGATATAATATAAAATATCTGTAATAGTGATAAAATTATATTTTTAATTCTATTCAGAATGGGATTATCAGGATAGTGATGACATTTAATCATAAAATAAATGTGTGATTTAAGCTTGATTAATATGTTTAGTAAAACATCCAATTACTTATTATTTACTTTTTAGTGGTAATTTAAATAACCGATATAAATTTAAAATAATATTTTTATCTATGATAAAAAGCACATATATATTTATATACATACAAAAGTAATGTGGTAGTTTCTATATGATATAAAAACAGTTTTAATATAATTATGTGAAAACATAATTCAATTATAAATTATTTTAAGGCATTCAAGGGTAAAATATAACTAAACAGCATACGGAAACCAAAATTATATACATACATTTTAATTTTAACGTTAATTTAAATACAAATTTTTAATTACCCATCATTTTTTCATATTAAGATGATAAGATTTATTTTTATATTATATACAGTGTATAATAAAATTATATTATGGGTTATAAATAAATATAATAAGATATATGTATTACATTTAAGGCTTAGTTTATTACAATATGTATTTGGTGCTACCTCCTCTATGGTATAGTAGTCAGAGCTCCTAGCTACAAACCCAGAAGTCCCGGGATCGATCCCTGACCATTATAGAATTTAAGGGAAGCAGCGGGTCTGGAACTTGGTCAATTGCCAACTGGGTCAACTAAGCCCCGTGATTACAAATGAAAAGCTACTTGAAAAAATAAGTATCAATTCCAATTTAGGAGACTGAGTAATGGCCAAAGGCTTCGTTTTGCTGACAGCATGACACCCTATACTCTCAGAAATTGACACTATCTTCACCAAAACATGAAATCAGGTCGGTCAGTATGGCTCGACTGTGGTCTAACGACATGGATTTTGTTCTGTGTGTTTACATTTTTTAATACAATGAACCCATCACGCCTATGGTTTCACGGTTTAACTCATTTAGTCTAATTTGTGGTTTATTGAGAAGTTAGGGTCCAAATTATGGCCGAATATATTGAGGGTTGTTGGTCATAAGTAGTTTTCCACTCCCCTTCCACGCTAGTGCAGACACATTTACTTTAAAATTCTGCCTTCCTCATCCCCACCAAATTAAAGTATTTAATATTATCCATACAATTCGAATGGGTATTGAGATAGGGTGAAAATACTAAAAAAATACCAAGCGATGTCAAATTTTAACTTCATTAGCTCAATTAAGCTGAAACAGAAATATTGTATTTAAATAATTAGTAGTTTACTCAATATCCGTAAACGTGCCATAATTTGTTGTTATCCCATATAATAACAAAACACAAATTATAAAAATATTGAACCTACATTTAAATGCTTTAATGACATTCGAGTATGTTCTATTAATTTACCATTGCTTTTTGCAATGTCAAGAATGGAATATCGAATAGTAAATTACTTCTCTTTGGTGGTGGTCTACTTATATCTCATCCCAGACTGTACAAGCGAGTGCTCTATTGTTAGCACGTATGTATACATGTATGTGTAGTAGCTCTATAGTCCAATACGGAAATGATAACGCCCATAACTCATTTCGTATCACGCTTTATATCCAAACCCTTCTCTCTATACAGTACGTTCCCTCAAATCTATAACCTGCCCCGCAATGCGACTGTTCTTGCCATTGTATTGCAAGAGACTAGCGAGTGAAAGAATTTAAGAAGTGTATAAACACGCAATTGACCTTTGTACAAAAATAAGTTGTGAAATAAACTATTAAATAATTGATTCAATTATTTTTGTTGTTAAATATTCAGTTTATTTAGTAAGTTTTGAACTATCTAAAGATAAATAAAATCAAAAGATATTCATAATTTTTTAATATAAAGTAATAAAAGAATGTATTTATTGAAAATTCAACATATCACCAAAGCTCAAAAATGTATATATTTTGTTTACCATTTTTCATTTATAAAATATTGTCAGATGTATTGTATGCATTATAAAAGTTGTAGTGACACAGATCAAACCAAGCTCAGTAAATTTGCAAATCCTATGAAATAAGGTTCTTAAAAATAACATTTTAAAATCATTCGGTATATAAAATGCAAATTTTTATATAGCATTGAGTCAATAGATACCAAACTTAATGGTAAATAAATTTTGATATCAAGTTTACTAACGGATTAATCTGAGGGGTAGTGATTAGGAAGTTATCTTAGCAAGTGTACCCGCATTAGAATTTAAATAGGATGAGTAAAAATGCGAGAGAAAATAAAATGCCTAGCAAATTTTGTTTGAATATGTATAATGGAATAGTAGGATAATTTAAATATTTATTTTATATTGTGTTGCTCATATGTTGGAATAGCCTACTTTGTTAGACACTATAAATCTATCCGGGTATTTTCATAGGTGAGGTCTGAGTATCCTGTAGCTTAGAGGAAATGTTACCACATTTGGGTTGCTGTAAATTGGGTAACCAATATTTTTGTAAACAGTTCTCTATCAATATTATACCGGATTGTAAATCCAACCTCTCTGTTATTATACTATTGCCTAAGACATTTCTAACACCAAGGCCCATGTGTCCATTGGTAAATTGTTTGTATTTTTAATGAACGTATCGGTGACATCGCTGTCTTTTATTTGTAAATGAATGTACCAACTGGGAAACTACCGTATTTCAGTTACCCATAGTCTGAATTTTATTTTAAGTACACATTTCTCAGAAAATAAATATCAAATCATGGCAAAATAGATACTACTTTATAAGCTCTTTATTTTTGTAAATGTGTAGTAAAATTATCCATTTATCAATAATGTTTTGTCTATAAATGTGATTTCAATTCTAACCGATTGAATTAAAAACGTAATTTATAGGATAACTATTATTTATAAACCTATATCATTCTAGTAAATTTTTACAACAATAAATAACTTAATGAATGGAATTTATTTTTGGCATGATGTATTTTATATTTTCTGATAAAATCGTACATAAATGTGGCGTATATATTGATTATTCCTGCCCTGATACCCCCATGGATCAAGCCTAGCTTAGGTAGTTAATACAGCTTGAACCCTAAATTCTATCCTTAAGTTGTTTTTTGTTTTCTCCTTTGGAAAAAAAATGGGAATTAAGATAATTAAACAATTTTACACCATTAAAAATACAATAAAAATGAACAATATTTTTAATTAAAAACTAAATAAACTGATTAAAAATTTTCTAAGAATGCAGAAAATCTTATATCGATAACATTTTTCTAGCATAATTTTGTATCTAATCTCGTTTATTAGTTTTTTATATTTCGTAAGTATTTTTCACAAATATATTAAAATATGTTCATTTGACACCATTCTGATGTTTTATATGGTTGAATGTAGTAAACTTAAATATTTAGAAATAATTTTAACTAGCAATGCCAAGATTAAAGTGTAAATTAGGAAAATTAATACATTTGGAATATTCATGCTACTCTCGGTCACCTGATCTCAAGAAATTTAAAACTCAAAATATACAGAACCATAGATACGTGGTTGTGAAACAAGCTCTCTTACCTAACATGATGATGAAAATAATTTTAGGATTCTAAAAACAAGAGGTGTAGGGAAGATATTTGGTCTAAAATAAAATGTTGAAACTGGGTATTGGAGGAATTTAAATATGATAAATAGATCCTAGATTTTTATGTAATTAATCACATACGAATAGTATAATCCCAAATGTTATAAATATGAAAATCAATATTTAGGCGATTAAAGTTACTTAAAGCTGTAAATTTAGTTTTAATAATTTCACATATTTTTATACATTTTAATTAAGTCTACATTTTGTAATGATATTACATGAGCTTTTTTTAAAAGTGTTTTCTTATGTTAGTATTATTGCTATGTATATCTTGGTGAAAATACTTTTATATTATGTGCAATTAATTTTCAGGTAACTTCTATTTTATAAAAGACTGTATCTAGGGAAAGGATGGCAGTGAGAAAAGTCCCAGTCTGTTACTCAAGCTCGTAGGAGAGAATAACGGTTGCCATAGAATAACTTAGTGTCTGAGGTTTCTCGTGATGTAAAGGAAAGACAATGCTTCTTTGCCAGATAGTAGAATCAACAGCATGTCTCTCGCGTGGCGTGTCAGTTTGTAAACAAAAGTCGTGGAGTTGTAAAAACAATAATTCTTGAATTTGATTAACTCATGTATACATTGTTCTTTGTCCAGAACAAAAATCAGATATTAAGTGGCAAGGCAAAGACCAAATTACGAGAACGGAACCCAAAATGAATCAACGAAATGTAATTTGAAGCCTGTGATACTAATATAGTAAGTAAATTGCTCTGTTTAAAAGCAAACAAGAACAACCATGTATATATGAAGTGTAATTTTAATACCAGTTTGTATGTTAAGATCAAACATTTAACCATTGAAGGAGAAAAAGGAACTATAGGAAATTGACTTGAGTAAATTTGAACGGCCAAACGTTTATTTGTGTACACAGAGACGGCACAAGTGGAAGTTTCATTGATAGTTTGTAATGTTTCTATGATTTATAAAATCAATTATGTAATGCCATTTATTTTAAGTATTTAATAATGTAAAATGTAAATGGTGCTGGAAAAATTAATAATTCGATTGAGCTGGTTAAAAACGTGAATGCGTATATTTATAAAAGTGTTTTCTATAAATATCTTTAGAAATGTTAAATGTTTTCATATTATTACATGTTTTACATCATAATTTAACTTATCTGTCTACATATGTCTTATGTTAATATTACATAAAGTTCTGGGTTTTAAGATTAATTACTTGGTCTATACTCATCATAAGATAACGTTGGTATAATAACATCTCGCAAATTATGGTTAAGCGAATATGCAGCGTGAATGGAAGAATCAAAACTGTGTTAAGAGTATTTATTGGTAAACCCAGTGGTAAAATGCCCATTGAGAAGACCTGGATGCAGATGAGAGGATTACATTAGAATGTACCGAAAAGAGATATCCTAATGAGGGGGTAAGGATAAAACTAGCTCTAGATAGGGCTAGAGAGTAATAAGGTGGACTGGATAGAACTAGTTCAAAATAGAGATGGGGTGTAAAGAAGTGTACTGGATGGAACTAGTTTAATACAAGGATGGGTGGCTTACTTTTGTATGCGTGGCAATGAATTATCGATCTCCTAAAACCATACAGTAGGTAAGTAAATACGAATTTAGTAAAATTCCCCAACAGGTGACATCTGGCGAGAGCTGTATTATTAGCATAGGCTAAACGTTATTCAAGCAGTAAGACGTGCTCTTAAGGTATGATTCCCATGGTTACACCAATTTAAGAACAAAGGATAATAAAGGTAATATCCAAGGACATTTCTTAGCAATATTCTGGGATGAAATGAATATCACGATTTTGAAAATAGTCCTCGGTACGCCCAGCTGTTTTTCTGAACCAATCTCTGACCTGCCGGGTCAGAGTCGTAGTTTTCCCGAGAGCTAAGTGGCTCCAAGCCAGCTCTGACAGCTGGAAGCTACAATCAAACCAGGACTCCGTTGAGACGCAAGAGAATTGGACTCGGGGTTTCTGAGACTATTAAGAACCGCTGATATACAACCAATTGAAGGAGTTGGAGCAATAATGTTCTATGACCCAATTACTATGATATTTAAAATTAATATGTAATTGTGCTACTATATTTCTTCATACATATAAATTCTATATTTTTTGAAAGTTTAAATTATGAAAATCTTTAGAATCCTTCGATCATCTAATTAAAAAAAAAAAAAATTTTGTTAGAATTGCGTCCTACTACCCGTTTGGGTTAAATGCTTAAGTACCAATCACGCTAATATATTAGGAATTGGGAGGCCGAATTTATAGGAAGTTAACCCACCTTTGAATGGAGGGAGAGTAGAAAACCATTAGGGAAAAACCATATCCAGTTCACCCTACCGAGATTTGTACCTTGATCTCCCCGCCCTTGGCAGTCAAGCTCAACATGAAACTAGCGCGTTAGCCTACTATGCCACCGAGGCGAGTAAAAAGAAAGATCTTAAATATTAATATCTCAGAACCACTATTCTTGTGGAATAGCATATTATTGCTCGTATCCTCTTAATTATTCAATGGAGTACTCTCCAAGTTTAGGTTCGGATAGTGATTTATATATTTACAATGAAAAAAATGTGATACGCCAAAAATTTGTGTCTTACCGAGTTTAGTTTGGGGCTAACGTTGATAGCAATAGGTTAAGAGTTTAACTAGTAAAGTTTATAAATTATTTATTTCAATTTAATACTATTTCTTACTATTAAAATAATTGTAATTATTAACACTTTGATTTTTATATACCTTATCAATTTGGGCTACAAGATTTTTAAATACGCTTTTTAATTACGTTAATGTTTGTAAAGTAATGATGGTATAGTTTAAGAAAAAATTGAAGTATTTTTGTTATGGTCTTAGCACCTATCTAAGTTACCCATGTATCTATACTACATAAATAAAAACTTAAATCACCTCGTTCCCTTATGGAGAAGGCAAGAAACTTGTGCATATAGCTCTAAAAACAACTCCATTCTCCCGACTTCCATATCCTTGCAAACATCCTTCACTTTAACAACATTCATTCACTGAGTCATTTTATTCTTATAACTCTCAGTGTTTCTCTCTTTCACACATACATATGCAACATTTAGACATATTTTACATTACCTTTTGATCCATACTATACTAAATGAGCTATATTGAGGAAAGTATAATTTAGATATAATTGTTTTCTCAAAAGGTAAGGCATGAAATAGTTTAGGAAATCAAGTCCAAGTAGACCAAATTGGAATTATAACAAAGTGATCTAACTGTGTATGGAAAAAAACCTATTAATAAGGATAAAATATTAAGACATATATAGTCTGTTATCAAATGGTAAATAAAATACTACTGTTAATTAATAAAAATATAAGAGTAGAACAAGTTCACTATCAATATTGTAAGGTTTTACAAATTAATAACAGAAGATAGTTGGATTATTAAATTATAACATAGCAAATAATAAATACAATTTTTTGTTATGGTATTATATTACATTATATTATAGCAATACATGGTTCAAATGATTTGAAAGTATAATTTAACAATTCAGTTTTAAAAAATTTATGGAATTTTAAGACTCCAAAACATTTATAGTGATAGTATTACGTCTTTGTGTTATACTCTTATTAATTAACATCCTGGTTTATTTACCATATACTGATAAGCTACATATGCTTATGTATAATATCCCTTTTAATTACCGATTTACTCTTAAATATAATTATTATCTCTTACTATTAAACATTTTCCAAGCATGATTTTCCTAAAAATACAGTAATCTCTGTCAACATAAAAAAACAACATTATATACACATGATAATGTCTGAATACCTACTATTGCGAGATAATTAATTAAAAATTGATTAATATTTAACAATTTAATGTTTAAAAATGCCGTTACAGACACTATAACTAACATACCTTAATTCGTATGGCAAATAAATCTTTGCACGGGTGAGTTACAACTTTGGCAAAGCAATAAAGTGCACTTCCAGAACAATGGTTAGATCTCTATCACGAGCTATTGTTTATTGTTAAATTTAGAATCTGACTTCTTTTTTTTTTAGATTATATAGAGAAGGAATCTTGGGTATTCAGTCAGTGACGTGAATGAACAAGACATGCCCATTGAATCATCGCTTATTTTTCTCTTTTTAATCAACTACATACCAATGTATTTAAAACGTGGTTATTTAAGTCTTGGATCCAAAATAAATTAGTTCTCGAGCATTTAGAAGAATTCATGCAGATATTTTGCCTTTGCTTAAACTATCAATTAGGTTGTGTGTTTGCGGGTGGACTAAAAAGTGCCATATATTATCCATTATAAAATTTTATATAATTTTAAAAGTGTCATTACTATTCATTCAATAAATGATTCCTTATATATCAAAATTAAAATTTACTTTCATATTATTTTAATATTTCAATTAAGTACGTTTATTTAATATATCTAGAAAACCATAATTTATATATATATATATATATACATTTAAATTTAAAATTCAATTAAATGAAAACCATATATTGTATTTTATAAAAACACTATTTGGTCAACAAGTTCTTTAAATAAAAATTAAGATAACAATTTTTTAATGCACAAACTTAAAAAAAAAAGTTATTTGGACGTGTTTTTAACAAACAAATCAGAAAGTTTTGAGATTTGTTCCCAATTTACAGATATCAAATAATATTTGAAAAATAAAGATAAATATAGGTCTATGTATAAAAAATGTTTTAAGCCATCCAAGTATTTTTACAATCATATTCGATGAAAATAATTAAAATTATTCTTGACGTAAGTTGTAACTAAACTTATTCATAAGCTATAAAGGAGTGTATTTAATTAAAATGATTGCTAAGTAGTTAAATGTTTTTAAAATTTATTATTTAATGTTTTAATATCCCTGCTAGGCCTTAAAAAATCATTTTCAACCTATTATAAAATAGTAAATTTTTTAGTAAAATATTTACATGGGCTTATGCCTTCTGAAAGATTAGTAATTCCCGAAGAGAGATAATTAAGATAAATATTTGTATTCTAAATAAAATTACATTTATTTCTTTAAATGTATTGGTTAGATTAATATTTAGAAATCTTAAGTATTTTATTCAGTATTAAACTTAATTTTCTAAAAAAAAATACGTCAATTATTTTTCCTACTGAAAATATTGTAAGTACTGGTTTCTAGGATTTTTTGCTTATTACCTACATATAGTATACTCTCTATATACTATATGCTTATAATATTAATATTCTAATTATAGCTTTAAAATCTAGAAAATTAGTCTCGACCTTTCTCTTATCATAGCTTAATCAAGAACAAAAAAAATATTGTCTAATACAACACTAGATAAAATATTTTTAAATAAATATTAAGGAATACTTTGATTTAACTTCTCATGGCTAAACAAATTAAGACATCATTATAGTAATAAAAAAACATTTATGGGAGTTGTTGTAATACTTAGTACCCTTAATCCCAGCTCATACCGTAGGCATGAAGATTAACAAGAGCTTTATTAATGGCCGCTCAGCTAGATCGTATGTTTGATCAAATTAAAGGTTTAAAATGCGTCAACGATTGTCGAGTCAACCTTATGAATCGGTTTGGATTGCGTAGGATTTCCTACGCTCAGGAGCAACGGGTTAGCCAACAATATGTCACGAAACTCGCCGCAGTGCTATAATAAGCTACAATTTAAGATAGCTTTTAACAATATGACACATTCTGTGCGTCAATACAAGGCACGCGAGGCCATATAACTGAAAATTTATTTCATGAAACAAAGTTTAAGATGGAATAACCATTATTTTCTATCTTAATTTATTTCGATATCAGAGCTTATTTATAACTCATGTATTTTATACTTTAAAAATAAAATAGTTTCTTGTTTTAATAGAACCACTGAAATAATTAAATTAATTTTTGTTATATTTTAAAATTCATCTTGAAATACTTAGTCTTAACAAATACATCAATTATTGAGTTTACGGCTGAGGTTTTAATGAGCCAAATTGAATTTCTTGGATGTTTTGAGGAGTAATTTTTTTGTTTACTCTCGTAAACTAACATAGGTTGATCCCAATTTCTGAAATTAATGACATTATTATAATGGAAACATATTATTAAATAAATATGAATATACTAACTTAGATGTACCATTATTTACAAACATAATATTCTTAAAAAACACATATTATAGTAAATTAACTGTATATTCTAAAAGTGTGAAACCTTTCTGATTCCAGTACAACACATTTCTTCTGTTCTTCCATATTAGCTGTGTCGAACCAGAAAGAAAACTAAATTTGGTTGTCCAAGGTCATTAAACTGCTGAGAAAAATAATTGATGTATCAAATAAGCTTGATATCGATCAAAACCCTGGCGTTTAAAAACGCAAATTTAAGGCTCACCAAGTTTTAAAACTTCAATTCTTAAAATATTCTAAGAATATTAGTATATCATGAGATATTAAATAACCAACTACTATAGGTATTAAGAATGTATTTATTTTTAGCTCCACGTCTTACTACCCATTTGGATTACTCATGTATGTACTAATTACCATAATGGTTCTAGGGATTGGGGATGTTATATTTATTAGAATAGCACCCAAATTTATATGGAGGAATAGTGGTAAAACCATTTTAGTAAAAAAAAACCTTAGTACACCTGACTGAAATTCGAACCTCGATCTCCCCATCATCAGCACTCTTGCCTACGCAGAGAGTAGCGTTAGACCATGTGGCCGACGAAACAGGCTATGAACGATAATAGCCCCACTTAAATGTCATATTCTTTAAATTAAAAAATGACACCTGGACATAGTTTGATTCCCGTGTCCCTTTGTAATTTTTTTATATTTAAAAAACATCAATATTAGCGTAGCTTCAGCCATTTTTAAGGTGTTATACGGGTCCTCACCTCCCCTTACAAGGTTTATTGATTATCTTCGCTGAAAGTACGATCTTAACAATAACTCCAAGAGGCAACAGACGAACCAGACAGTCCAACTTCCCTAGACAGACCCTTATTTATTAACTATAAGGGTCACACGTCATAGGATATTGAGCTGTCCCTTTTGTTGACATATATTATCAGTAACTAGACTATTAATATGTAAATCATTTTCAATATTGACCGCAAAAAATAACTTTAAAATTTTTCAAAAGTTTTTCATAACATAATCCTACTATACATAAGCACATTTATGCTAGTCTAGAGAAGAAAGTTTAGATTATAGTCTCTGCTCAAACTACTAAGACCTTGACAATAGTGATGGGTTATTATTACTTAGCAAAAATATCCGCACATTTACACTAATCTAATAGAGAATAATAAGTTAGATAATTCTAGGAAGTGTATTTGTTTGTAGAGGAAGATAAGAAGATTACTGATGAAACATCTCAATATTCTAGATTGTCTTCCCCGAACCAGACAAGATGAAACTGGTGGAATTTTCACTCATAAGGTTAATAAACCTTAAAACATAGAACCTTAAAGTGGCAATTATATTTTAATTGTTTACTTTAGTGCCCCTTATGATTTATCTTGTAATCAATTGGTTGAAGTACAACTTTCTGTTAGGAAATATTTAACTATAAAGAAACACAATTATCAATAATAATCGTAGGGACATTGCTAATAAAACTTACTATCTTTTTTTTCTTGGTGATATTTTATAGATATACTTATCCAAATCTCTTGGTTAAGTAATTATTATTTGTTATTTTATTAGTGTGTCTTACTAATTTTTCAAGCGATAAACATATATTATGAAAATTCTAATGGATTATGGATGAGGAAGAAATAATTTTAGAAGTATTCTCCTGGCATTTGCGTGTAAGTAAGAATGGGGCACCATTTAGAAAAACTACCCCCCAGTAGATCCAATCAGGTTTCAAACCCAATCTCCCCGTTTTCACCAGGCCAGTCTAACGCAAAAGTGATGCCTTGTACTGTTAGGCCACAGAAATGGGTTTTAAGATTGCTCCTTAAATCTGTTTTTCTAATTTAAATTTGTTTAGTGAAAAAAAAAATGCTTCAAAAAGTTGTAATTAACTTCCTAGATACTTTAATGTTTTGAGTTTAGGTGCGGGCAAGTTTATAAGTCTCTATTAAAGATGGTTAAAGGGGGAAGGGGGGCAGGTAATCAGAGTATATTATGTGTAAAGTCCGAAGGGGTAGTAACCCGTTTGGTCCAAACACCAAAAGTATAGAAGAATGTACAATAGACCTATAGCTAATAACTATATAAATGTTTCACATGATAAAATATTATAGATTTTTTATAAGCTTATAAATTTAATTATATACTAATGTTATTAAAACTATAGCCTACAGGTAATTAAATAAAAGCTTATAACAAAATCATAATATATATTTAGTGATAAATTACATTAAGCACCATTGACACACAAAACAATATTGTTTCATGTAAAAAAATGTCATTAATGGTTTTTCAATTCTCAAAGGATAGTTTTAAAAAACTACATCAAGCTGGAAATAGACCTGCCTATAATTATCTTTTACATGTACGTGTACTATAATATGTGCTCCAAATATGTGTGAGGGAACAATCCATGGGTTTCATTTACGGTGTAATGTTCAGTGGCAGTAAACTGATAATAATTACAGGGAGGGCGAAGGACGTAATTACGCTCCATAAATTGACCGTACAGGAAAACAAGACCTTCAATAAACACCTCCTTACGACTTTGCGTCATAACTCTACCACCATGCTAAGACCAAACTGTTATTATACATTCTAACTGGACTGCAGTCGACCCATGGTGTGGTATGGTGTGGTATGTATATAGTGAGTGTTGTTGAGCAAGCGCAAATTTAAGGGTGAGTACGGGGGGCAAAATCCCCCCCCAGGTAGAATGTTTAATATTTTTTTAGACTAATGAAAGTGTGGGGAGGGGAGGGAGAGGTGGTAGGGGTGGGCACTGGGCAAGGCAATTGGCAAGGATAGACGCGTGTTTAGGAAAAATATGCCTACCAAATCACGCAAATGTTTCTCTATTCAATATATTTGCCCCCCCTCCCCCCACACACACAACACACACACACTTTTACAATTTCTAAATTCGTACTTTTTGTAGAACACGAAGATAATAATACTTTAAATCAATACTCATTAATTATTTTGCGTGAAATATATATGACACATTTTATTAAATTAATACTATCATAATCCGAGAAGTATAACCGCAATTGGTGGCCCGAATGTTCTAAGGCGGTACTCTAGGCAGATGGTTGAGTTTCTAATTAAAGAAATTATGTGACTATTAATTTTAAGATCAAACCTGCTCTCCTTTGTTACATATATAGTTCAACTATTTGGCACCGATGAAGCCTGTCGACTATTTTAGGTTCCTCCCTGTATTGTGAGCAACGCTTCGATTCGTTTAATCCACCAAACTATCAACATTTATTTAGGTCCAGAGTATACAGTCCAATTTAGAAAAATAGAAACTTTTTTGTAAATTATAAAAAGTAGTAAAATCATTTCGTATATTAATGTGTGTTCATTAACTGCAACTGACACATCCCATAAATTATATTGATACCAATTTGACCGCAACAAGGTTTGGCTGGTATGCAAGAACGTTACTGATTGGGTTTGTAGTGCGATTGGTGTGGTAGTGTCGCAGTATGGTGAGTAGATTAATAGTGCAGAAGTAGTGTTAGTGGAGTAGTAGTGCAGAAGTAGTGTTAGTGGAGTAGTAGTGCAGAAGTAGTGTTAGTGGAGTAGTAGTGCAGAAGTAGTGTGAGTGGAGTAGAAGTGCATAATTAGTGTAAGTAGAGTAGTAGTGTTACAGTATAATAGGTAGATTAGAAGTGTTACAATATTGTGAGTATAGTAGTAGTGCAGAAGTAGTGTGGGGGGAGTAGAAGTGCATAAGTAGTGTAAGTGGAGTACTAGTGTAACAGTATAATAAGTAGATTAGAAGTGTTATAATATTGTGTGTGTAGTAGTAGTGCAGAAGTAATGTGAGTGTAGTAGTAGTGCAGAAGTAGCGTGAGTGTAGTAGTAGTGCAAAAATAGCGTGAGTGTAGTAGTAGTAGTGCAGAAGTAGTGTAAGTGGAGTAGTAGTGATACAGTATAGTGAGTGAAGTAGTAGCGCAGAAATAATGTGAGTGGATTAGAAGTGCCACAGTATAGTGAGTGGAGAAGTAGTGCCAATGTAGTGTGCTGGCGAGTGAAATTAGAATTGATAGCATAATTTCTGGGAAAAATTAGAGTGTTTAGCAATCAAAACAACGCCAAAAAAGGGTCCATTCACATTCCTTGAGACAAGAATCTATCCATACTATAGTGTGCATATTTAATAATTATTGTCATGATTATTTCAAGGAAAAATTCCATAAGGTGAAATTTGCTAATTAATAATTAATGATTTTAAAAAAAATGTATATAGTAAAGTTTGTGGTGTTCACGTTATCTTAAGTGCTAGACTTAAATTGAAGTAGAGCAGCATTAACAATTAGGTAAAGATTGAGTTCTGGATCTGGGTGTTTACTTCTCTATCTTAGCCCCTGAATAAAGCAGTTAGAAGTCCTTACTTTCAAACTTTCTAAATTAAAATATATTGAGCTATATGTATTCATAAATTCAAATAAATTATGATTTCAAACGCTTGTAAATAAAAGTTTGGCAAATAAATAGGAATTATTTTCACTAGAGTCTAATAAAGTGCTTTTAAAATGAAATTAAAAAACATAGTTTGCTCAAGTTTGATAGACCCCTTTCCAAATAAACTTTTTTTTACTATATAAAGTAAACGTCAATTTAGAATTAAATATAATTTAGATTTGGATTATAATCTTATTAGAAAAATTAAGTTTACCTTTTTTAGATAACTTAGATTTTCTCTCGTATTATTACTATAACATCTCTCAAATGTTTAGTGTTCACACAATCACACTTAATATTACAATAACCTATCATATATCACTTAATACTGCCAAAATTGTTTGTTATAAACAGTAATAAATATAATTCCAAATTAAAATAGCATCCTTAACATAATGACTACATTTGGTTGTATATGTTTTAATATTATGTTTTACTTTTTATTTAAATATTATAATTTAAATAGGTTTACATAAATAATTGTGGCCCCCTCTCCCCAACAACTTTTCTTTCTCTTTCAAAATAATTAGGTTTGATAAGATAAAGCTTGTATGCATATATGTATAGCCAAGACAATACAAACTCAGTGTAAAAATGATTTATAAGACACTCCATAAGTTATTTTTTTAAAGAAATATATTCACTTCGAGCGTCATGTTCTTTGATTGTTTTAATTGGTCAAAATATCAAGCTATACGTCACTGATGTAGTAATAATAATAATTATAACAATAAGGATATTTTAAGGTTTTAAAATGCTTTGTTTAATGTCTGAGACTAATAACAATCATCATCTTGTAGTCTAAAGATCTTCTCTTCATTGTTTTGTGTGGCTAAAAAACTAAATTGTATTGTTCCTTTGCCAGAGTTTTTTTTTGTTTGACATTATGATGGGGAACATGTGTCCAAGCTATGTTTTACAAATCCAAATCTGTTTTAGATAAAAAATAATACAATTTTTTTTAAACCCCACTTATTATAAAACGGAATAGTAGAATAACTTGCATATTGATGCTATCGGAAGAATACATCTATAGCCAACCCGGATGTTATTTGTGTATCTATAAGCATGCTTTTTCCATTGCAACCATAAGAGAGATGTATTCAAGATTTATAAGAATGGATTAAGTATATACTTCAGGACTGTCCAAGACGATGCCTGCAGGCAAAGAATACGATTTTAATTAAGCCCTCACCCGCGAAAAAATAAAACTATAGTTTCATAATTCAAGGGACAAACTACACTAGCCCCATGGATTCTTTGGTGCTGACTGACAGCTCACAGCTGACAGCTGACGGCTTTGAAAAGGTAACCATACCAAGTTATGAATCCTTTCGCTGAACCAAAAGATCTACAAAACCATGTGTTTAGCAGCTGTCACTTCAGACAGGCAACATTTAGGTATACATCTATATATTGCCTGTCAGAAGTCAGTTGTGAGCTGTCAGTCAGCACCAAAGATGCCATGTGGCTACTGTAGCTTCCCAGGCACGACTTCAAGTACATTTCATTGCGTCAACGCTAGATGACTTATTTCAATGCGCGTGATCAAAATTAAAAACGTAAGATCTGACTTTCAACTGGAACTAGGAGAATTTAAAATCAATCCCAATTTGTACTGGTAGAATAATTGAACAAGATAAAATGTGTTTAAATTATTACTAAGAGAGTGCTATCTGAAATTGAGGGAATTAAGAGTTATGTTCAATTTTCGGGATCACGTATCATTGAGAAAGCACTTTTTCAAAGATGAAATTCATAAAATCCAAATAAAGATGTTCATTGACTGATAAATCACTTTCACATTGAATGTGATTCGAAACTACAATAATCTATAATGATATAACTACTTTAGTAAATGACTAGCAGCCCATCCCGGCTTCGCACGGGCATAATAATATAATAAAAGAAAATACACAATGTTTTACAGTGAGTTTCTAAAAAAATAACATTCATTGAAAACAAAAAACTAAGATATTAATTTTTTTTTGTGAATATATTTTCTTAAACTTTTTTTTGTATCTACATTTTTTATATCTTGTTTGTTTTTTTTCATTTTTTTATTATATTATTTTTCACTTTTATTTTTTTTTGTCATTTTTCAATATTTTTTTTATTTATACTTATACTAATTGTTAAAAGGTCATAACCGCAAAAAAAAAGCCATTTAATTTATTGAGTAAGAGCCTCCCTGTAAACAATATTTGATGTGGTTTTATTTTGTGGCAGCAAAATAAATTGATTTTCAGGGGCTCCAACCCGCGATAGGCCAACGTATAATTGACCATGAGTAAAACATTTATTTCGCAGATCGATCCCAACTAATTCGAAGGTTTGACCTTGGGACTTGTTAATTGTTAATGCGAAAGATGTTTTTACCGGAAATTGAAGCCGTTTAAATGGGATTGGCAAATCACTTGGGATCATCGGTATCCTCGGTATATGAGCTAGTTGACCAGCTGCTGGACCGGTCATAATAGTCGCTACAATTAAATTTTCCTTTAACTCCTTAATAAGCAACCTCGTCCCATTGCACATGCTTGGAGGGCTTAAATTTCTCAAAAGCATGATTGGAATTCCAATTTTTAACGTCAGTTCGTGTGGTGGTAATCCAGAAGGGTTCAAGGAATTCAAAAATTCCTGTGGATAATGAACTGTATCTTCAATATTAGTTACAGTGTCTATCGACTTGTATTTTTTTATCTGACCGCTGACTTTTTGAACGATAAGATTGTTTATTTCGTTGACAGTATCATTCTTTACTGATACTATTGCCCTAGAGCACAACCAATGAAAGTCCTTTTCGTGCAAATTCTCGATATCAGGGTATACTGCATCTATTAAATTTTCCAAATCATGGAGTATTTGGCCTAGATACTCATCCAGAATAATGTCACTATATCCGCTTAAATTTGGAGCAGGGAAAATTCCTTCACCAAGTTTTAGCAGTTGTTGTGGGAAATCACTGTCACTTCCATGAAGATGAGCTCTCATATTCGTCCTTAATTTTAATGTTTCAATCGAAGTCCATAAGGGAGACGATTTCAAGCATGCTTTGATGATATCTGCTCGCGTACCTCTGTTAATAACGGGGAGAGTCTGTCGGAAATCTCCAGCAAATACAAAAGTAATCCCGCCCATGACTGCAGAGGAGTTCCTGAGGTCTTTTAAGGTTCTGTTCACGGCCTCTATATGTGCTCTATGGCTCATCGTGCATTCGTCCCACATAACTAATGAGGTGTCTTGTAGTAATTTACCTAGAGGCCCGTTTTTGCGGATAGAACATGTAGATTGTTGCTCAAGATTTACAGATAGCGAAAGTTTAAAAGTAGAATGAGCAGTTTTGCCACCTCTCAAGAGAGTTGCAGCAATTCCGGAGGAAGCAACTGCTATTGCTATCTTCCCTGATTCTCTGACCTTAGCAAGTATCAAATTAGCAAGAAACGTCTTTCCTGTTCCCCCTGGCGCATCCAAGAAAAATATTTTTCGTTTGTCATTATTCACGCTGTCGACTATAGTCTCAAAAGCATGTTTTTGATCTGGGACTAATTTTGGTAGGTTTTCATTGACGAAAGCGGTCAAATCATTTGTATCGTAGTGATGTGCCATTGTATCTGCAACATTGTTTTCTGTACGAACTGAAGAAGGTAATCCAAAATCACTTAGACTTTTGTCATTTAATTGCAACAATCTATTTTCTATTTGTATCAAACCTTCGTTATAAATATTCTCATTGTATGGTAACGCGAAGTCTTGATTTTCCTGTCTGATTCTGTGTCTAACATCTTCACACAAATCATCTTTGAAACTGTCCCACAATTTGAATGGCTCCGATGGCTGACAAAATAAAAGTATGACCACAAACAACTCTCTTAGTTGTATTGGACATTGCAAAAGCGATGCTTCTCTTAGAGTATTTTCCCAATGGTCATCGTTTTCTAGCAAACCTCTAGCACGGCAAGCAGCTTGATAGGTCTCTTTGAGAACTCCGTCCACAGTTTTCAAGTGCTGGAATGAAGTTGGACCGCGTACGTGATGCAGCAACATCCTAAGATAAAAACACTCAGATTGAGAAGGATGAACACCATAGACTCTTCCTAAAGCAGCATCTTTTTTTATTCCTGGATGGCCAACTACGTTCTCACCACGCTTCCTTCTTGTAAACTTATTATTGGCCCATGTGAAATATTGCGGGACTTCGTGGTATAGCAGTGTCTTTGCGAATTCATCTTCATTACAGAGCTCAAAGAAAGCAAGCAAAGTTGTTTTGCGTGGATTTCGGGCCACTTGTTCAGCCGTTTCTGCGGTGAAATACACCCTTTGCCCATTTTCTAAGTGGACAGCTAACTGTAAGACTGTAGGATGGCGCTCGTGGATCGGGAATTCGAATATTCGNAGCCTATTCATTTCAAACAAACAAACAAACAAACAAACAAACAAAAAATCAAATCTTTCCTCTTTATAATATTAGTATGATGAAAACGTGTGACCACCTACTCACATTAATATGAAATAATAATTATGAATTTATAAACCATAATTGTATCTTGTCTAATGTTTCAATGATAATGTTTACTAGTAACACAACTTTTCTTTACTAAGACATTTTAGAGGTGATTGCTAAACGTAACCGTTGAACTAATTAAATAGAGTGCAGATATTAAAATATATATTATAACAATTCTAGATGTGGCCCTCAGATTGATCATATGTTTAAATCTGGCCTTCAGATCACCTAAAGCTGTACAACCCTGATATATTTTAGACATACTTCTAAACATTAGTATTCAAAGTTTTATAGTTTCAATCTCAGGGGCCTATAAATGTTGATTTGTCAAAATCTTTTAACTAGATTTGTTTGTGGATCCCAATACTTATCTTTCCAAGAGGTCGAGTGAAAGTTAAAGATAAACTTGTGGGGAAAACGCCTTTAGGTTCTCCCAATTACTTAAGTAATGCTAATTTACTTGTTCTTTAAATTATAGTGTTTTAACATAAACTTGCTTTCTAGTTTATTTTGTATAATTCTATACTTTTTTTTTCTCTCTGGAGCTATAGTTGTATATTAGTAGTATAAAATTATTATTATAATATGTAATTTATAAATTATACATTAATATAGCACTACAAACTATCCGTAGAACATTAGATAATTTATATTTAAAAAATAAAGTAGTATACTATTTAAACATTTTGTTTAAGCAATATAAAAATTAATTTGATTAAACTCACCTATAAGGATGTATTTTAAAATTAAATTAATTTGTAATTAAATTTCGCAATTTTATTAAGATATTGTTTTTTTCTTAGATAAATGGTGACAACTATATTTTTAATAATACAAAGTGAATCCATGTCAAAATAAGGAATGATCCAAATGGTTTCCAACGTTATTAGGAAATCGTTATACCTTGTTTGCCTGTCATTAAGTAATAATAGATATACTTACTCGATAGCATTAGAGACTATAAATTTAATTACCGTCTTACAGTATTACGTCACTTGGCCTATCTTAAGATAGTTATATCCAGTCAACCCCACGGCACCCTATATTGAGCTAGTAATATCCAGTCCACCTAATTACACCCTATATCTTTCAGGTCCATTCTAGATCTATCCCCCCCCCCTCCAGTTACGTCTATGTCTTCCCATTGGTCTCATTGGGTTTGCCATTCAATACTCTGATCAAGGTTCTAGATTCTTTCATTCGCGCTGAATGTCTTGGTCACCATATTCCAAGACATGTTATCATCCTAATAATATCGTGTGATATCTACATAGTATTGAACTAATTATTATGTAATTACAGGGTATTGAAATAATTATTATGTAAACTCCACTTCCCAGTAGCCTCATCACTTTATGAACCATATTTATTTTTAAGCAAATTGTTTTGAACGGTATATATATTTTTTCGTCATGTAAGCTATAAGACCACATTTCACACCCATAAATAACAATAAGTAAAATTATTGTTTTGTATATTAAGAGTTTTAAATTCTTTTAAGATGGTTAAGATGTCAACAACTTACTGGCCGGGTAATAGCATGCATTTCCCGACTGTATTATTACTAAAACTTCCAATCAAATATCTTTATTGCTAATTTAAGTTGTTCATAAATAATTAAGCTCATTAAGTCCGTCAAAATATATTTTCTTCGTATAGTTAAGCTATAAAAATTTAAATATATTCATAATTAAGGATAAAATTAAATGAAAATTAGGATATAAATAGCATAGATCGTTATATTTGATCATTGATATTTGTGAAAATATTTTATTTTAAGAGATTCAATTTAATGTGATAATAAAACTATATAGTTTCACTGTACAAGCTGATTAAATAATATAGGAGGCCTTATAAAAATACAAAATATTCCTTAATGTCATTAAAAGTAGGTTTTACTTTATCGTTTGAACATATTTAGATAATTGCTTAGCATTATTTCACTAAACACTAAAGGCACAGTTATTATTATTATTATTATTAATATTAATACTTAAAAATATAAACATTTACATTATTTATGTAACATCAGGGTTGGTAAACACTAGAGATAAGCGGCAAGGACGCGGAATCCAGCTATAAAATATTTGCATCAACATTAGTGTATAGTGAGGTTGTAAAAACCTCGATGGGGAAACCTATTTTAGAAACTATCTCAACCGCAACATGCTGAGATTCAAACTACAACATATTTACTGTCGGCAACTCAGAGAGCTTAATGACTTAGACTTTAGGACAGTTGATTTTGATTTTGAACTGTTAGTGTGGTTAAAATAAATAAACAATAATTATTAATATATATAGACATATTGATTTGGAGAATAAAATACCTTTCTGGGAACTGATTGAGGAGGCAGGGGTCAGGGCGCAGTATAAGTTCACCGACAAAAGGAATGGACCTGTCGTAAGATAGAAAACAATAATGTTAGCTATAATAATAATAATAATTATAATAACTATAACAGATGGAATACTTTAATCCTTGAATGAGAAACTTAAGGATCACGAAAAGGATTTGGAATACTTATTATGAAGACATTGAACTCCAATAATTTTAAGCTATTGTTAAAATTATTATAAAAAAACTTGTGTATTTGGAAGAAGAATAATATCACAAATAAGGACAAAATAAAATGGTAATAATGTAGTTTATTTATTTAAAAATATCGTATATTTATGGTTTATTAAGTAATAGACATAATAAACTAAATATAAAATGTCATTGGCATTAAGCCTTTAAAAATACTAGATATTTACACTTTAATAACATTTGATATGTTTAAAGATTCAAAGATTAGAATTGGGATTATAGATTCAAAAGAAAATTTAAATTTCGAAATCAAGAAATATAGGCTTTAACCCATATAAAAAAAATTGTTTTAGTTTTCATCTCAACAATTTAATAATTTATGTAACAGTTTTTAAGAATTTAATAATATAAAAATTATATCGTATGAGTAAATAATAAATAGGTAAATTATTAATAAAATGGTGTATCTCAAAATATATTAGGCCTACGTAACTATACAGTGCCATACTACCATAACAGTTCATAATAGTACAGTACTGCACAAGCTTTCTTTGAATCCATATCATTCTTACCCGAGGAAATATTGAAACCTTCCCTCCATTATAGAGTTTGTTCGCAAAGAGGGTTTACAATTCGATCAACAACTTCTTTTTTTTTCAGTTTGTCTAGAGGGGGTGTACGTGTCATCTTTGTAGACACTGACATATATATGAGAAAAGGGTGCAGAGTGAAAGATAATATTTGAAGGGTGGATGGAAAGATGAGAAGGGGATGAAATACAAAAGGGGAGGATGGAATTAGGAGAAAAACTTGAAGGAAATGTTGATTGAAAATGGGGAAATAGTAATTGATTGTCATTAAATTGAGTTATATCGTACCTAACTAGTTTCTAAGTGAGTTCATGGTTTCAATTTACTTGCGTGCATTCAGGTTATATCCCTTCATTAATCTTCAAATGGTTTTACACTAGGAATAATATATTTTAAAAAAATAGCCTATTCCCTAAGAAGAGTAAATGCAGATATCAATTGTTTAACTAATTAAATACACTTACCAGCTGGCCCTTCAAGGCATCAGCCTGGTTTGAAGGTAATGGGAAGTTTATAGTTCGAACTACAGATCAGTACTCAATGAGATTTTATTCCAAATGGTTATACGCTCTCCACCACCTCCGCCCCTCCCCCTCCCCCCTTTCCAATAAATGGAATTAATTCTCCTCCGAAACTCAACCTTTCTCATCCTTACTACATTTGAGTAAACATTATGATGCCTCATGTTGTGATTTTTAGATCACACATATCTTATGTTTGTTAGCCCTATTTTAATAATAAGACCCTTCTAGAAAATAAAAGTTTATTTTTTGTAAATATAAGTTAATACTTAGATATTATTATTTGGAAATTATGAAGATATGAGCTCATATTGAATAATTTTGAAGATGTTGACTCTCTTAGTCTTGAAAACACTTTGTGTTTCAGCCTATGACGATTTTCCATGAATATGGTACGTGTATGAGTACCGAAACATGTTGGACAAGTAAGCCTCCAGATTTCTCCACCTAATCTGGAATGCCTTAAGGAGTAATGGGACGTTAATACAGGTAAGACTTGACATGATTAATCATTTTCAAAAATATGATTAACTTTCAATTCACACAAATTGCAAACTAAACTTTTGACCGATAGTATTAATTGTGTTTTAACTTGTTATTTCAAATAATTTTTAAACTTTTCATTATTTTACTCTTGTATTTAACTCCTATTGTACTCAAATTTTGTTATGGTATGAATGTTTATTTGACCATTTGACTCATGCAAATGTCGTCGTTGAGTCTATGGATTATTTTAAGTGTTATCTCTATCAGACCTAAGAAAAAATTGCTTGCGGCCTTGACTGATTAGCGGTCAGCCAGTCTCCCAGTTGTTTAAACAAATCAGTTATTCTGCCAACCTGATGGCTGGAATCCACCAGTTTGTATAACGTTAGCAACGCCATCTATCTTGAGAGCTGAAAGCTCAACAAACCACCAGAGAGGGTAGGCAGGGCCTAAAAACTTTGTTTAAGGCTGAGCCTACTCATAAATTCACGGTTATAATCAAAGTTTTTAAAAAAAATATCTAATAATTCATAATTGTTGTTTTTTATTTATTTTAGTAACATATCTGAGCATATTTGATAATTCTTATGGAATTTTCAAACCATGCTAAAAATAGTTATTGAAATATTTTCGTTAAAATGTTTCCATTTCAATGCATTTTATATGGGAAAACAATAATTATTAATTGATTTATTTATTTTCTTTGTACAATTAAGCTAAAGTGTTTGTTTATAACATATTATTTAATGAATAATTATTTTTTTTTACGTATTTTTAAATTTGGGTTGGCTTCAATAATCACGACGATATTGAGCTCTAACGACTCCCAAGTTGACACTAATACCATGTACATTGGAATAAGAAGGGGCAATGTCCAATTATGAAAACTTGCGTAATTAAATATAAACATCTTAATATATTCAGTAACTAAAATATTACAAAGTCTTAACTGCTGTGTGAATAAATATAGTTTGTCCCTACTTACTTCTATGAAAGTATTACTCTAGTGATACATTATTTTCAAAGAAAATACCATATGCTTTTCCATTCACAAAGTTATATGACATTAGCCCCTGTTTACCTGAGGCAGTAAAACATGTAAAATTCTTCACTCTTATCCTACATTCTTTCACGGGTTCTCACATTCTTTAGCACTACACGTTGTAATAATAATTGTTAATATTCAGAGTATATAAATTCTTATGGAATTTTCAAACCATGCTAAAAATAGTTATTGAAATATTTTCGTTAAAATGTTTCCATTTCAATGCATTTTATATGGGAAAACAATAATTATTAATTGATTTATTTATTTTCTTTGTACAATTAAGCTAAAGTGTTTGTTTATAACATATTATTTAATGAATAATTATTTTTTTTTACGTATTTTTAAATTTGGGTTGGCTTCAATAATCACGACGATATTGAGCTCTAACGACTCCCAAGTTGACACTAATACCATGTACATTGGAATAAGAAGGGGCAATGTCCAATTATGAAAACTTGCGTAATTAAATATAAACATCTTAATATATTCAGTAACTAAAATATTACAAAGTCTTAACTGCTGTGTGAATAAATATAGTTTGTCCCTACTTACTTCTATGAAAGTATTACTCTAGTGATACATTATTTTCAAAGAAAATACCATATGCTTTTCCATTCACAAAGTTATATGACATTAGCCCCTGTTTACCTGAGGCAGTAAAACATGTAAAATTCTTCACTCTTATCCTACATTCTTTCACGGGTTCTCACATTCTTTAGCACTACACGTTGTAATAATAATTGTTAATATTCAGAGTATATTTGAAAACTACTGTACATTGAATTTTTAATCCACTATTGTAATAAATAAAAATAAACATTCCTGCTCATATCAAACATAGTTATTTTAAATAAAATAGGGTCTAAATGTAATTTGAAGACGTTCTCTGTATGTTTTTATCTGCTATATTTATTTTACGATCTAGGATTTGACTTTGGATTAAGTTATTTTTCAAAGAATTAATGAAGTATTTTATTTACTGTAGAAATAATATCAAAACTAAGATACAAATAAATATTTCTATATAACAATGAAGTGATTATTCTGATGTTTCAAGTACTGTTTTTAAAAAAGCTCTTAGCTGAAGGTAAATGTTACTAACACACTGTAATACACTTATAGTATGTTCAAAATCTCTTGTGCCTTGGCCGAGTTCGTATCACACTATAACTAAATAATTTCAACCTTACAGGAAATCGAACTACAAAATTACTAGAGCTGATTCATTTACGCAATCAGTGCTCAGTCATAGCGCTTTATAAATCTTGACTACGACATGGAGCCGATGATAAGTAAAATATATTTAAAACCATTAAAGTTAATGAACTTTTGTGTTCCCATTGCCACAAAGTAAGTAAGTAAGTAGTTGATACCCGACCGCCTCTGTGGTATAGTGGTCAGATTTACTGGCTTCAGATTCCGAAGTACCGGGTTCGATCCCCAGTGCTCCCAATTCTATCTGCGAAGCAGTGGGTCTGAAACGGAACTAAAATCATCCTCGTGATGACAAATGAGGAGCTACTTGAATGAATAAGTAGCGCTTCAGTCTAGAAAACTGAGATAGAATGCTGGAGGGTTCGTTGTGCTGACCCCATGGCCCCCTCAACCCAAAAATGTTGGCACTATCTTTGCCAACATATGGCAGACTCTCGATTGGTATAGCCTGCTGGCAGGCTGACACCATGGAAATATTACTAAAGTTAAAATCTACCAATAGGATGAAAAATTTTCCCAAAAACATTTATTTCTGGAAAATTGTGTAAATCCTATATATGTTTGAAAACTGTAAGCAACGTATTGAATAACAAATACCCACTTCAGTGGCCGAGTGGTATAAGGCGTCACTCACGTGTTAAATTGGCCTGCTGATAGCAGAGCGCTTGGGGCTCAAATCCTGGTCGGGTCTACTGAGGGTGGTTTTTCCTAAATGGTTTCCCCATCTCTTTACATAAAAATGCTGGTAGATAACCTCTCAAATGCTTCCTTTCTAATTACTACCCAATGAGATTATCTTATATGCGTATAACATAAACAGGTAGTATGACTTGGTGATATCAATAATAAACATATCATACATTTAGAGTCTAAATTGTTCTAAATCTTCGAAATAAAACTGCTTTTTAAATATTTTATTGCGTCTTTATCCTTTGATGTTTAAAAATTAATCATAGCACATGGGATAGAATTTATCACTTTAAATTTGAGTTATTTTTTATTTTACCTGCCTACTAATAAACGCAAATAAATGGTACGACAAAATCGTTAGTTACATACTCTCTCGTATAGGTTATTATAGTTTAGTGACAAAATCTTCAAAAATGAGCTATCTGTGATTTTACCTGAAATGATTTTTCCTCTTATAAATAAGTATACAGTATTATTTATCTCTACCCTCCCCAGATATTCATTTGCAAAAATATTTTAAGACTTATTTAAAAAGGTGATTTATAAAGCAATGACCTGAGTTCGTTTCTACTCTGCTCAATAACACGACCCGGCTGCTAGGCCTTGTATGCACCTTGTATGCCCATATATATATATATATTGCAAGGGGGCCATTCTTATATCACGTAAGAATGTTTCACATGATTTTAGATTATCCCTTCCTCCCCTCACATATGTTCCCTCCCACCTCTCTAGCTTACGTAATATTTAAAGATTTGGTAAGTCATTTTATTTTAATCGTTTAGTTATTTTTAAGACACGAAGACTGGTAATATCCCACTTTAATGGCCACACGGTATAAGGTGTCACTCTTGCAATAGACTAGTCTGCCGATGACTAGGAGATCGTGGCTCAATCATGGTCGAGTGATATTTCCTAAATATTTTCCCAACCTCTCTCCACGTGAATGCGGGTACACTTCCTCTAAATTGAAACGCATCCATCTAACCACCTGGCATAACTAGTCCATACCTAAACAGTTATAATTAATTATGTAAATGTACCCACATTTGCGTGGGAGAGTAGAAGGAAATGATTGGATAAGATCTCCCCAAAATACCCTAGGCAGGGATTTGAACCCCCAGAGAAAAGCATCTAGTTGTCTGGGACGGATAGGCTAATGTTTCTGCTCGAGAGTATGATTGTATCATGACGTTTTATCTCCCCACGTTTAGTCCAACTTGGTCGCATACATACATTACAGTCTTGCACCACATTTCTCATCTCTTTCATTTCTAGGAAAAGTTTGCTTGCGGCCTTGACTGATTAGAGGTCAGCCAGCCTCACAGTTGTTTAAACAAACCAGTTATTCTGCCAACCAGATGGCTGGAATCCACCAATTTGTATAACGTTAGCAACACCATCTATTTTGAGAGCTGAAATCTCAACACACCACCAGAGAGGGTAGGCAGGGCCTTAAGGAAATTGTTCTTCCAAGAGTATAAATAATATTTAGTGTCCTTATGCTATAAATGAATTTTATCGTCAGTAGCTATTTATTAAAAATTCTTCAATCTTAACTCATAACTTCATAATTTCTAAATAATAATAACTAGGTCTTAACTTATATGTATTGGTTTGCTCCTTAATAAACATTTATTTATAATGTTTTCTAAAATGTTATATTTTTTGTGACCATGTTAGATAATATTTTACCATAATATTATTGCTAATTTTTACGTATTAATAATGTATATCAAATCTTAAAGCTGCAGATAACATGAATTGACGTATGCATAGGTGAATAAAAATATATTATCTTTTCTAACTGTCAAATAAGGACTTTTCCTATAAGATTGTGCTGAATACGAGATATTTTATTTGTTGAATAGTATAAGTTTACTAAGGTTTTATTTTTAAGGCCTACCAAATCATGTGATTTTTTTTTCAATATATAGAGATATTCTATATCCTCATTCTAAGCGGTAAACTTTAATTTATCTTCACTAATGTATAGATTATTTTAAAATAAATTTATTCAAGGGATGATAAGTGTAATTATTATTACTATTATTATTATTCTTGTCATCATCACCATCATCATCTAACTTTATTCTTCATAGGAATAAGTAAACTTCGTAAAAGTAGCACCTTGCTTGGAACTTAGTGTAGATATAAATTAATTACCATTTACTTTTCAGTTTGTCTTTTGGTGAATTCCAGGCATCGATGTAAACAGTGTCTCTTTGCAAATAGGAAGAACGCCTTATTACCATATTCGTAGAAATTATAAATAAATATTCATCAGACAAACATCGTATGATTTTAGGTTTATATTCAAATATGATCACTTTCTATTCTACACCTTCATTAATGAAATATATTTTCAATGTGTGCTCGGCAAATGATGTTTAGTCTGTAAGGACTCGGTCTGCTTAACAAATCTAAGTGGTGTGCTAAAGTACACTACTCTTCTAAAGTGCATGTTTGTTTGCAATTTAAGTGCTGTGTCCTTGGTTCCATTCTTTGAATTGAATTTTTATATTATTGTTTACTCAAGACATGTTACGGTAGTTCGAAAAACTAACATTTCCAAGTTTACAGCTGTAATTTTTCCCTCGGTGAAGTAAATAAAATATACCAAAGTATTTTATTGCTTTAATCGTAATAATGACTTATTAGAAAAAACAAAATTTAATGCTTCGCTTCGTATCTATTTGTATGTATATCCATGATGAATTGAGTGTAGATTAAAAGCAAAAACAAATTTAATTACTTAAATTAATAAATAATAATAAATATCATATTCATAATCTGACAACATCAAGTCCATTTTGTCTAGTTTGCTTGTGATGAAGAGTTTTGGGCTTAATTCAAATTGTAATTGTTGAGATTTTTTTATAAATGGATTACCAATCTTAATCCGTCGAAATACGCGTAAATTTAATTTGACCATACCTTACTCATTCAAAACAACCTTAGTTTTGTGGAATGAATGTAGTCTAAAGGGGATAGAAAGACCTGGTGCAAAGGAAAAAAATAATTAGTGAAATTTACAATACAAATTATTTTTTTAAATCAATTGAATGGATGCCGATCATTTTTACCGTGGGACTGATATTTCTATGTCTGCTAGGTGTCGCTGGAAATATCGAATTGTAGCTGCGCGCGCATCCTTCGTCTGTTCAATGTAGAGTGCGCTACTCTCTGCAGTCTGCGAGAGACCGTCATCGGGTCTATATCGGGCGAGTTCGTAACCCTTGCGATTTATAAGAGGGGGAAAAATAATCATATATCATAGTTACCGATAAAAAAAAAGTTGACTTACAACTAGTGTTTATGTAAATGTTGTTATACCTTTAACTCTAATTATGTACTTGAAACTAAGTGTCATGCAATAGTTATCTGACAACTGTCAATGATTTTACATTGTTGCTATCGACAATGAACATATTTATTATATAATTAGTGTGATCTGACTGATTTGGGTTCGGTTTTTAAGGATTTTTATGTTATTTGCATGAACTTACATGGATACACATTTTTAGTACTATTCTAATACTTAAACGGCATATTAATTTCACTAAACGAACTGTTTCGAACATATTTTTCTGCGACAATACTGCTACAAAGTGATCTATATTTACGTTTATTAATATTTATTAGTGTGGTGGCTTATCAAAAAAATAATATGCTTCTGTGCCCAATCCACTTTTCACATTATCCTCATTTCACTATATATTCATAGTGAAACAATATAATTAAAGTGTTTTAAGTAACAAAACAAAAACACGTCAATAATCAATTGCTGTGACATTGTAATTTAGTACGTACTACAACAATATAAAGATTAAGATGATCTTAAAGGACGTGTTGGTAGTTTCAAAACAATTTTTTTACAAATACTTTGATTTATTTCGACTATGCGTAAATATTTCATACTGAATGAAATTTTAGAACGCTTTTTGAAAAAGTAATGAGAAGTTGTGTTCTAATTGTTGTGATGTACATTATCTAGATTTATTATTAGCGTAAACCAATATTCACTAGAATACTATATATCTGTGAGAATACTGTGACAAATATGCTGCTATATAAGACGATACCTTTTTAAATTGTGAAATGATACACTAGGATTTTTCTATTTTATTAATTGACTTAATTTAGATTAACTGTACAAACCCCTCCCGTGATTTCGTATACCGTGTGAAGGTGTCAGTGTGTGTGTGGATGGTGTGTTTTTAAAATATTCTTCCAATTCCAATAATTGACTGGAACCAACATTTAACAATGAAGCCTCTATCAAGATGTAGTACATTGTTGGCGTTCTCACTCAGTTGGGTCCTCATATGGCTGCAATTATGTCTAGGTGAGTTATAATTATTTTCACTCAATTAATGGAAGAGATTGCCCCTACAATCAGTCGTGTAGTTACATGATTAACAGCATGTGTCGCGGCGAATAGGGTGCGCCACGGGGTAGGCCATTAGCGATACATGCATTTTATTATCTTGGAAACCAACGCTAGACCAACAATTATACAAGATAATACATCAGAATGATATGACATTCAAAGTTAAGCTATTCCCAAAGTTCTTTAAATACATCTTCACAAATGCCCTTAGTTAAAAAACATTTATTTGAATTTATGTGACAAAAATTTTGAATAATTAGGTTTCTATTTACCAATAAATTAAAACTCAATATTACTTTGAGTGGACTCGGTCCCAATATATTAATAAGTTAAAGAACAAATGAAAATCGTTCTCTCTGCCACGATTATTACAAATTATACTTGACATATGTGTTTCGCATTGTTGATGACAATTATTTCCTCATTATTAATTTTCTTTCTCATTATTGGAAAACCTTAAGGTATATTGCTGATAATTTTACCAGGTGATAATTTACCTACAAAAAGTGATGTGTAAAATTTCCTAATAGTAGCTATATACTTAGATTTGACTTACTTCCTTCTTTACCATAAGGCCATAATTAATTATACTTTGATTTTATTAAAAATATGTCTTCATTTAATACAAACATGAACATTTGTATTTACCCAATTTTGAATACAATATATTAGGCCATTAATGCCCACATTTAGAATTCTACTAAAACAATATTAAAATTATTCTCAGTATTAAATTTACTCACTTAAATTGGCAGTGTTTTTGGAGTTTTTATAGAAAAACATTTTATTGGCCAAAATAAATCAAATACTGCTCCAGTAGAAACAGAAGATTTTAATTTTATTCACATGATATAAACAATTCTTAAATATCTGTCATGGGCATAGCGGTATTTGATGAGTAACATTTTAAATGAGGAGAAAAAGTGTTTATGAAACTCTAGGACAACCTTGACAGTTATTCGAGAATTGTTGAAGTCGCCATGTGAAGAAAATAACATTCCATAATTCTACTGTTAAACTGTTTTTATTTTATATAAAAACTACAAAAAAAACTTGCTTAAATCGCTTGCCGTACAACACCACCTTAACAAAACCATATTTTGGATGTGGTTTATTTCCCTAAGACTTTGATATAAAATAAATACAACAATATTGTTTTAAATCTCTAAAGGTATAACAATTATTATTATAATATCTATAGGATCTTGTAGTAGAAGTGACCTATCAATGTCGACTTGTTAATCATTTCCTTGACGTAATAACCAGACTAATTTATATTTGTAAAAAAATTAAATAAAGTATCAAGTAACTTGAAGTAAAAAATATATTTTAAAACATTATGACATTTACAATGTAATATGTCATAATTTTAGTTAGTTTGAACTTAACAATATAACCCGCTTCTTTTATATAGCATTATTCCTCGTTATTTATCAAACAGATTATCCATTTATTTGAAAATCATCATTATCAAACAAATTATCCATTTATTTGAAAATCATCATTATCAAACAAATTATCCATTTATTTGAAAATCATCATTATCAAACAAATAATCAATTTATTTGAAAATCATCATTTATAAATTCATAACTTTAACCTGCTTAAGAGAGGACGGTTTTAAATATAGGCCTACCTGTTAGTTAATACCGTAGTTTTTGTAGCTATTTAACACAACTAAGCCATCAGTGGATGGTATATCTTGTTTAAAGTAAACTAGGTAATATGCACAAATACATTCCAGGGGATTCTCCGACCGAAATTCAAACCACCGGCAAAGTTCGGCGGTGTTGGCCGGTGCTAATGACTAGCACTTACGAGCTCTTAACCTCGATGAAAGAGACGGTACTATTTCATATGTTTCAACGTTATTTTCAAACACTTTACCTAAACGGCGTACTTTCTGAATGTTTATATTGGTAGTACTATAACCAACATAATAAGAAATATATCGTGTCACATAGGATATTCTATTTATTTCTGCGCACAGGGGTTTCTAATTTTAAATTTCCATACCTCTGCATGCGGTATATATCGCGTAAGGCTCATGAATTTTTTTAAATTTTATTAATGTAGATGTTCAAAAATATATTTTGTGGATGTTACATGTTGATTTACAATTTTTTTCAGCTAAAGAAGGTAGATCAAGTAGATCAAGTTAAATGTATTTTCATAAATTTAGTTGAAAAACGAACATACTGTAGAATTAAAATTTAGCTTTGCAATAAGATATATACTTTTTTAAGCATTTAGAATTTGATATATAGCCTATATATCTGTAGACCTATTGACTAATTGCATCTTTTAAAGATGATTTTATTAGTAATATTAAATTAAATTTATAAATATTGTCCAAATAGATTCCCAAACTATGCATGTTATATATATATATATTATAAAAACTCTTGACGGTGTTAAATGATTTCCTTAACATAGGTGAGTGTTTGATTATAATTGTATAGGCTTTTAAAAAACAAAATGCATATTTCACATGTGCGTAGACTTTGTTTGTGTTTAAAAAAAATTCTTTATTGTATTCCAAATTTTAAAATTAAAACTATTTATCGAAAGATAAAATGGTAAGTGTTTAATTATATTTAATTTATTGAAGTTATCTAAAGCAATAACTAATCGAAGATTTATCCTAGAATTATAAAATGATATCGTTTTTGCTATAGAACATTCCTATTTAGATAGTTTTTTAAAAACTAATTACGTTTCCTTCAAAAATTTCAATGAACTTCTTTTTAACGACATCTCCATTCTGATATTGACTATTTACTATACATTTAAATATCTTAGGGGTCATTAAATACTTAATAAAGCATTTATTTTATTCTCTTAAAATATTTATTTTGTTAATAATTTTAATAATTTGAAGTTTACTATTTAAAGATTATTAGTAAATATATTTCGATAGGAAAAAATATATTATAGCTTTCTCAAATAATTTGTGTAATGAATTAGATTTTGAGAAAAGTATTGTTTGGTTCAAATATAAACAATAAAGAAAAGATTTAATCATATCAAATATGACATTTCCGTGAATATTTATTACCTTCTATAGAATTCTACTGTCTGTTTGGCGTTAAGGAGGCAATGTTTCGCAAGATTAATTTTATCTTGAATTGAACATTCTTATATACATGCAAATAGTATATAAAAGTAAGCGCTTAATTAATAACTATGATTATTTTATTTTTTATATAATACACAAACCTTGAGATAACTACTTTAGATATTCTAATCCTAATCCATAAAACCATTAGCATATTTCGCACAAAAGTGTATAGCCCGAACTGGTAGTAAGACAGGTTGCTAACATTTTTGTTTTATAAAATGCGCACAGCCCTTGTTCATAGAGAAAAATTGAGTCACCAGAAACAAGTTATTAGAATTAAAATAATATATTAAACTTTATCTCCTATTTCTGAGATTATCTAATATATTCTGATAATTTCATTCAGTAAAATAGTTTTTTTTACGTAAACCACATTAAGTTTAAAGACAATTGCATTCATATTTTTAGAAAAAATACTAAAATCGCTTTAACCTGACATTATATCCCACTTGAGTTCAGGGTGACTTCTCGTTAAACGTTATCTTGCGCTGGCTATTTGTGACGTCATATCTAAGCATAGTATAATAATGATGGATTAATTTGCTAAAGCATCATATTACAGCTTGTTGAATGGTAGCATTGTTGATATTTACATTGGTTAGGGATGGTTAATTAGGCGTAGTAGATTAAAACAATATTAATGTTGGCGGTTTAGGATTTAGTAAGGGGTCAAGCTATAGAATAATGTTCTAGGAACCTGTAATCTCCAGTATGTGAAGACAATGAAAGACCCAGAACCAACAACAAATATGTCATCAGGATATGAAGTATTATATTATAATCAAGCTGTTGTTTTAATATTACACACTAGCAGAAGTACTTGGCTTTGCCAGGGATAACTGTGGAATGCATTGTGTTGCTAACTAGTGAAACACTTTCCTCTGCTAAAAAAAAAAAAAAACTA
>CABFOV010000119.1:156205-218300 GCA_902141375.1 Timema poppense
AAAAAACACACTGAATAATACTACAATAATACTTGAAAGTTAAGTGTAGTAGAGATTTGAGAGAATAGTTAATAAAAATTCTGGAATGCTAATATCGTCACATAAAATGAATCCATTTGTAGGGGCTACAAAGTATTTCCTGCAATATTGAATTTATTGAATTAATATATGAAAATCAATAAGGCTTTACTTAGACAGTAAATAACAGGAAAGGATTCAATAAAACAAAACTCTTGAATTCTCATTTAAAATAAACAGAAACTATTTTGTTATGATAACAATAAGTGGCATACCGTACACCCAACAGTCCAAATGGATAATCGATACATAAAGAGAAAGCGTGTTTTATGTGATGTACAGCGTCGGCGCACCGAGTTCAGAAATTTTGTTAGATAACTATCTTCTATTTATTGTTTTACGTTGTATACATACTGTAATTAAATGGTTTGCACTACCTCATATGCACTGTAATTACACAAACCGTATATGAATGCTAACATTCATCATATGGCTATATATTTTAGCTCGCTGCTTACGAGTGTAATTAATCCATGGATGATATTTATCTTTTAAAATGTTTGTGTTTACATGCCAACGTTTTTTTTTTTTACAAAAAATCTAGATCATGTTTAGGCCGACCATATATTTAATCGTGTGTTCAGATGAAGTGTGTAAAATTACTTGTTTATATAGTATAGTACATGTGGAAGTTTTTAAAGGGGGTTATGACGCACACATTCTATGACAACTAAATATATCACCGTACAACTTTACAAACCATATTAACTATAAAACAAACACAACCGTCTGTTTCCTGGACCTTAATTTCATCATTATGAAAGAGGAAGACACAATTTTATAGTTGTTAAACTTGTTGAGTGTACCGGAAATGGAGCTACAAGTTTCAATTAACAGATGCGCTAAGTTGTTGAACTGCATGAAAAATGGTATATTTGAATGATACGTAGTAATGTAAAATATTATTAATTTAGGCTCAGATCTGTAAAATCTGTATAATCTGAATGGGAAGAAGACGCAGTGATAAAAGAAATTAAATATCACAAGGTATTAGTATAAACTTTTATATCTATTTTTTATAAGTCAAGCAATGTCAAGCGGCTGCCTTACTGGGAATATCATGTTTTTGGTGCTTTGAAAAAGAAGTAAAAGTAAAAAATTGGCCTAACTGAGATAAGTCAATAAGTACATCCACCTTTATTAGAACTACAATTTGGCATTAGTAGTAAAATTAGTGTCGGTAAATTACATTGTTAATTCGCGAAACTTGTAATAATTTTGACAAATGCTGGTTTTTGCAAAGATTAATATAATTATTATTGAATTATCTCGGTCAGGCCAATTTTTTACTTTTACTCTTTCGGCCCAGTCACCAAACCTGTCAGTCATATAACCTGTTTATCGGTTAATGTCGTGCGACAGTTTTACCATCCTGGTTTTATGATAATATCTATACAAGCGCGTTTCAAGAAATAATCAGTGAATACTTATAAAGTGATTGGTTGTTTTAAGAATATGGTTGTATCTTCACCTCAGTTGAAGAAGAGTCCATAGAACTGTTAGGACTGGAGAGTTCGCAACCAATAGCAACAAGGATACTTGCAGATTAACCCCTCCACATTGAATCAAACTTACACATTGAATCAAACTTAGAGTCCTTAGGACACTCATGTCACGTGCTTCCAAGTATCAACGAATCAAGTACTCTATGTAACTAGGGGTTGTGTTATATATTTTCATAGTCATTAAATACAAGTTGCTTAGAACATGGCTCTCTATTTCATTCTCATGTGTCACCAAATCCTCCAGGATTCACACCACTCACCAATCGAGGTACAACTAAACTATATAACGCCCCATGGTACCATGGTGGTGTTGTAGTTAGGGATGGATTCATGGTCCACCAAATAATAATACTTTCAGTAAAATAATTTTATCTTTAATTCTAAAAACCATTACTTTTTATCGTACAAATAATTAAATTCTGGTTTTATAGTAGTTTACTCATACTTGTCGGGATTATTGCTAAATATTAATATATTTATTGTTTCGTGCTGTATTGCGGGACACGACTTTGGTTGATTTTTATAGCATTGTTCATATTATGCATTTTAGCAAATTTTCTAACACATATTCGGGTATAAAAAGCTGATTTCAATCCTGGTCTAAGTTTTAGACAACTTTATACGTTCCAGTTACTCAAGAGACTAGAGCTTACTTTGTTTTATTCCATTATGGTGTAGTCTATAAGATCGAGTTTATAGTGTTATCAATCAATCTAGATCTGCTGCATATCAGGGTGAAGAGAAAATACAGTAGAACATTTATTGGAACATTTTAATATAAATATGATAAACTCCTGCCATGTAGGCAATCAAATTATAAAACTTATCTCATTGCACTGCCATTATCATAACAAAGTAGAGAGGTAAAGTAAATTAAAATAAAGGAATATTTATTTTATCGTCACACACACACACACACACACACACAAATAATCCTATTATAAACTTTACCATTTTATTCATGTTAAACAAAAGCTTATTTTAAAATTATGGATAATATGCTATACAATCACCAAAAATTATCATAAACATATTGCTTTTAGTAATATCTCCTTATTTAGAGAAATATATATATTTAACTAGAATCTAATAAAACTAGTTTCATAACAAATGCTTGTAAGAAGAAGTACAAACATTATACCCTGAGTATAAATAGAGCTATTGATTCACGGTACCTCTGGTATTGTCTAGCATTTGAAAATGAATTAAAAAAAATTGTCTGTGTTAATCATCCTGTACGATATTATTTTGTCTCTTTGAAAATAGATTTCAATTAACATTACTGCTCAAATGGGTGGATCATATTTGTAATTTTTTTCAAAAAATAACTATTTTTAGTAAATTTTCCAATCATTATGAAAGCACCATGGCAATGGGAAAATAATTTAAAATGAACTTTACACCCTTCAGAATAATATAAGGTTCATTATGTAATTTAAAGTGTGATTTTTCTTAGTAACTTATATGCGTGTGTATAACCCGAATGTATATTAAGAAGCATTGCTAAAAAATTATTATATCTCATGGTCTTACTATTTAATTATTTAGGACCTACCAAATGTATTTGTATAAAACTGATCGTGCGTAGGGTGGACATTAATTCTCTATCAGAATTTAAACGACTATAATTGTATTGGCAATATTTATATTTAATCAAAGTAAGAAGTGTTCTGTTCACAAGTCCATGCTAATATTTGTTGCACACTAAATTCCTACATATGCACCTGCGATGTTAACCATACGTTGTAATAGTCATGGTATGTCATCAATTTTCTTTTGAAGGCAATCCTGGGAAAGATTTCCTAAAACAGCATTGATACATTCCTCTAATTCTTCCATAGTGTGTAGCTTTGTACGGTAGATCTCGACTTGGGCACAACCCCACAACAAGAAATCACATGGCGTGAGGTCAAAACTTCTGGCAGGTCATTAGTGTGAGCCCCGTCGTCCCAAGCAACGCCCTGGAAAGGGTTCATCTTGCTAGTCACGAAAGATAATGGCGAAATGGGATGGAGCGCTGTCCTGCTGGAAAATAACATCATGAGCATTTGTCCCATTTGGGAGTCCATTGGTCACACATCATGACGATCCAGGTACTGGTTACCTTTCAGGGCGTCTCGCAAGAGGATGGGACTAATGATATTGTCCCAGGTCATTCCGCACCACAACATCATCGCCTTCGTTTGATATTGCATCTTTTCAACAGTCTTTTCTTGATCACGATCTGCCCAATAATCGCAGTTGTGTTGATTCACGAAACCACTGACGTGGAAAACTGCCTCATCACCCCAAATAACGTTACAAAATAGATGCATTCAGTCACTGTGCCACAAAAGAATACTTTATCAGTATTTCATGCGCTTATTATAGTCCGCCGCAAATAATTCCTTTATATAATAAGGTTCCCGAGGCCTAAAGCTCAGATCCTTCTTCAACACTGTACGCGCCGTGTTTCTAGATCATCCGTTCTCACGAGAGGTCTGGCATGTTGATTTACCAGGGCTGCACGTGAATTTTCCCTAACTGACAACACTATCCGGGGTCCGAATGGTCAACGGTCATCCACTTCTTGCATCCGCAATCGACCCAGTTGTATGGCATCATGCTGGGATGAAGTGTAGAGTATTGACCGTGAAAAAATTTCCACCATCGCTGCAAAAGGATGACAGATTCCAACTCTTCATAATGTGAGGATATTTGGCTGAAATTGTCAAAATACAGTTTGCCACCATTTTTTCTCACTCACTCATTACAGCACGGTATATGTCGTGCTAATATAAGATTTCTCAGATATCCTAGAACACCAGAAACATTTTATTTGCTACTCGGTCAGTAATTAACAAAACTACGTCCATATAAAATCAAATAGTGACTTTACAACCATTCTGTATATTAGTGTTGAATGATTTAGTAAATATATTAGTAAAAAATAACAATTTTATGTCCGTGTGTTCTAAACAGATTTTATTATTGGAGGGGTTGAAACTTTGATAAATAAACAACATATAACATCATATTTTCAATGCAATATTAATTAAGTGTTTTAAAACTAAATAAGCAAATGTCTATGGTTACCTTGAACTACATAATTATATTCATTGCAAGGAAATAATTTCTATTCAACTAGAACATTCCATTTAAATAATAATTCGATAAAAAAATGTACACACAATAATCTAATGTAAACTAAAGCTAATCATCTAAATAAAATATATGTAATAATACTGTTTTAATATTAGGTCGAGTAATGGTATTACCAATAGATAAAGTTCGGACACTTTTATTTTAGCATTAAATACCTGAGACGTAATATAACTCTCATAATCTAATATGGTGTGTAGGAGGAAATGTTAATTAAATGCGCAGCAGCGATTGCATCAAAATCAAATTTTAATCTTCATAAACGTACTAACCTACTCGATAATTATGCCAGAAAGACAGCGTTGTCAACTTATAGAGAAAAGGATAGTAATGTAACTTTGTAAAAATTAACTGTGTTGGCATTCGTAGAATGTGCAGTTACTATGTTAAATATAATTCAATATAACTGGTTTTAAATAATTATACAGAATATTCTTAACTAAAATAAAACACTTTAACAAAACTTGTGCAATATATGTTAATCAGTGCAAATCATGCGAATAATTGACTGAATTATAATGCTATAAATTAAAATGATTATTTCTTATATAGCCACACCAAACAGATTGTCGATTTTATAATATCATTAAAAACTTTTATATTAGACTTAAAAGCAAAAATAAATTATAGATTTTCATACTGTTGTATATGGGTCAATTTATAAATATATACTGTGTATGACCTTCTGTTTGGTGGCCACTTAACAGATTATAATGTGATTTTTTTACGTCAGATTTTGGTTTATATATATAAATATATTTATTTATTTATAGCATGTTTAAGAAATATTTTGACATTGTTTTTACCAGTGTGTTTTTATTCCTTCAGTTATATTTTTTTTACCATCGCTTAATACAACCCATTCAGGTGTAATTACATTAATATGTTAGAGATTGGGAAGGTTTAGTTTAAAAGTAGTGTACCCACATTTGTGCAAGAGAAGAGTGAACATAATTTTGGAAAATCGCCCTCAGTGCACCGAACCTGGCCGAGCCTCAATCTCCCCGTGTTCGGTAGTTTAGTCTAACACGAGAGAAGTGCGTTAGACCATAAGGCCAGTGAAGCGAATATATATGAACTCTTACGACGATGAAATAGGTATTGGTAGGATGGAGAAAAATGGAAATGCACTTATATTTTGAGTGTAAATATTAAAATAAAACCTAATGAAAAGCCCCTCCCACTCTAAATACAAATGACCGTAATTCTAACCTCAAACTATCGAGTCACCGGCAAATCAAATAGATGAGACTGCAATCCACACAACGTGCCGATTTATGACCTTGTGTTCGTCAAGGGGCACACTCGAATTGCCGAATAAGGTATACCCGTCAGCAGACATTCGATTAGGACCCACTCGAATTGCAGAATAAAATATATCTGTCAGTCCATCCACACGAATCGCGGAAAACACCTGTAATCTCATTCAACTCCTAACGACTAGCTTAACCCAACCTTATTTAAAATAAACTAACCTAACCTTACCTAACCTAACCTCCAAGTTCCATTTTGAACAAAGTGATTATTAATTTAATTTCTACACTGCAGTTCGTGTAAGGGTATTATTGAGCTAGGACGAGTTGTTCCGTGAAATTATAATATTTGGTAATTAAATGTATGTATTTTTGTTATCCGCTAAGTTTAATATTTAGCGGACTATATATTATGTTTTAGCACTGTATGGGAACGGGATTTAATTCAGAAATTCCTATGCATTTTTTTGTTTATCTCACTTAAAAATGTTTCGAATTATCAATAGAATAAAATTGTGTCACGGAAAGAGATTAAAAACAAACATTTGGGCCAAAGTGGTTTTTGTTTATTAAAATACGCTGTTTGACACTTTTTCATTATAATTTAATGTGTTTTTACAAAAAAAAAATATGATAGGACACTAGTTATACATTTAAAAGTAAGAGGGACATATAGCAATTTGTGAGAGTATATTTTGTTTATTATAAATTTAATACACTTAAAAAAGTCCATACGGATAATAATTTTCAAATATTAATCATTATGTTTTTGAAAAATTATCATATTATTGATGTTAGTATCAAACAACCTAAATGGGTGTTTGTAGAAAAATAAACTTTTATCAGTTGTCCGTCAAAAGCAAATGGTTTCAATTTATTTATAGGAAATACATATATCACTCTAGCACAATAGCATATTCCACTTTGTAAATGTTAAAATGTTTAGCTTTTATTTAAAGCTTAAATAAATATGTTATATGATTGAAGTGGATTTATTGAAAGCCCACACACATTTTGCTGTAAAACATTGTTTGTAAAAAATGTACATTCTATATATTACATTGACATATCTAATAATATACCGCGTAGGTCTATGCCTGTCTTTTAGTGGTCATATTTATTGGAAAAAGATACGGAGGTCTCAGAGTACCTTTCAATTCCAGTTTTACTTTAAAGTAGTGGGACTGAAATCTGAAATGAGGTCAACTTTTCTTCATGAGGACAAATGAGGAGCTACTTGAGTGAAAATGTAGCAGGTCCGATCTAGAAAAGTGAGATTAACTCCTGGAGAATTCGTTTCTCTGACCACATGACACATTCTATCTGAAAATTGGTACTGTCTTTGCCAACAGATGGAGGCTACTTGGTTGGTATAGATAGACAGTAGACTGATGCTATGAAGATTGTATTAATAGGCCTGTGCACAGTATTAAAAACTTGGGTTATTATCTATACAAAATAATAGAATTGCGGTAACCGGTGGCTACGATATTATTTGATTTCATTTTAAAGGATTTTGAAATCTCAAAGATACTACGTATTTGAACAGCATCGTGGTTTTGAATAAATTTCAATGGAATAATTTAGATTAAAGTACTAAACTTTTTTTAATTCGGGTAAAAACAAATTTTTATAACCAAATACTAATTTATAAGACTCTAAATATTTTATAATGCTCTCCAAAGTCTTACAATGCAATTAGAGAGATTTTATAAATACATATTATTTTTAAGTCCTTCAGACTTGTTTTGTTTTAGTCAGAATGACTAAGTTTTTTTTCTGTGGCCTTTTGACTTATTATAGCCGCTTCTACTAACTATACTGTTTTCTAAGTTCTTTAGACTTGTTATTTTAGTCAGAATGACTAAATTTCGTGTTATCCCAATTTGACTTAATTTCTTTAGTCAGATAGTCTGACTATATACTTTGCCTATGTCCATATAGCATAGCTTAAATACTGGGGCTTTGAGCTCTAGATGTAATAATGACCTTGATTTAAGGTTCCTCTTCTCCATAAGTTCATTATTCCGTTTTAAGTCCTTATCACTCCAACAATATTCCATGATGCCGTGGACGTCATGTTCACTTGTTCTAATTTTTGTATGGCTACAAGCAGGTTGTTTAACGCCTTTATTTGAGTACCTAGTTAAGTAAGTATCTCACAGAATTCTTGTTGGTACCCCTTTCTCTGTATTACTATTTTGGGTGCGCCAAGTGCGGAACACGGCTAGTTTTGTATAGTGGCCCGCACAGATAGTATTTTCATTTGCCCCTTGTTGGAACCTCATTTTTCCAAGTTTTTAAAGTTAGTGTGTACTAGATTTGATGTATACCACAGTCAGTAGGTAATGGTATAAATATACTATTGAGTGCTATGGTAGTAACCACTGGGAAAGGACGGGCCATAGTACAATTTTATGTTGACACCTGATTTTTAGCCATCTGCTAATGTAATTGACAGACCGTCCTCTTACCATTTATTATTTAGTGTGTCTATGGGACCTTTCTTAATTTCAAAATCTAGCTTGGTCGATATTTAGCTTAGTAACTCTCAAATTATAGGATTAGCAGTTATATTTTTATTAGTACTTAATTCACCATGTTTTCTGTTAAGACCTTTCTGATGGTAGTCAGGAGTTAGACCGGTTGTTTTGGACTCCGATACTCTATCAACTTAACTTCCTTTCGACTGTTATCGTGTCGTCTTGGACACGTATTCTTCAGTGATACGGGAAGTTCCTATATTTTTGGAGTTGTTAAATCCTATCGTATTTGTCAGTTTAAAACTTAATGTTTTCCTCTATACTTCTAAAAGTTACAAGTTTTCCCTAACCAATTTAACGGACATTTACGGTTAATTATTCTTTAGTCTTGCATTTAATCTTTTTTTTTTATCAATTGTAACCCTATATCACCTTTTTATATTTTTATTTTCTCGCTATCCTACAGGTAGAGAAAATATTGTGAACGTCAAAAAAATCTAAATCATNTGTAACCCTATACCACCTTTTTATATTTTTATTTTCTCGCTATCCTACAGGTAGAGAAAATATTGTGAACGTCAAAAAAATCTAAATCATGATTTTTATGAATCTTGACATTTCATGACCCCCCGAATCCAAAAAAGTTGTTTTTGACTTTCCGTCTGTCTGTTTGTCTGTAACTCCAACTAGCGCCTAAACTGTTTTACCGATCGGGCTAAAACTTGGTATCTAGGGTTTTCATAAGGCTACCCCGAGGGGGTTTTTGGAATTGGATATCTAACCCTAAAATTAAGGGTAGTTTACTGAAAGGCAAAAAAAAGAAGAGTCGGTTTTCTCAAAATCGGTTCTAAGGATTTTGATTAAATTTCATTTCTAGACATTTACAAATATTCCAAACAAAATAGCTTCTCTCAATATTTCGGTAAAATAATTTATGGACTCCGGTCTGATTCGTAAATTCTCATTTTTTATAATATCTCCTAACCTATTTGAGATGCGAAATTACTTATCTTGACAAATATGTAGATCTCTTTTTAATACAAATATTTTATAAGAAGCATATATTTAGTAAACCAATAACTTTCAAGCTATACGTACATTTATATATTTTTTAACTTTTCTAAGACCGCAAAAAAATCTAACCTGAAATGTTGATGGATGTCGATGTCTCAAGATCCCCAAACCCTAAAAAGAGGTCTTTAAAATGACCTATGTCTGTGTGTTTGATTAAAATTAATATTAAAATTAAAATTAGTGGTAGTTTACTAAAGAGTGAAACACAGAAAAAATCGATTTTCTCAAAATTGACTAACGACGGTGTTGATTAAGATTATAAATAATCTGGCTTTTTATTTTACCATGAAAATTAATTTTAGGGTACTTTACAGAAGCAAAAGCTTAGGTATATCAGCAATTATTTGAGATACTAAATAACTTATCATTGCAAAATTGTAGTACTGTTAAAAATAAAAAAACTTTTATATGAAATATATTTTATATAATCAACAGTTTCTGAGAGATTGGCAAATATATTAATACAATTTTGTGAGCTTTAATTGTAAAGAGATAACACTTAAGTTTTTAACGCTATAATTCTCCAATGCCATATAGTAATTAAATATAAGTAAGTCTCCAAAAGTTTATGTTGTTTTTCCTTAAACCTCTTAGGAGAAATGTTTGTACAACAATGATCTATATACATTTTAGATTCAATAGTATTTACATTTTTTTATTGGTAAACACCCAATAAAATGTTGAAAATTTTAACCGAAAGTTGAAATTTTAATACGGAGTGTTGACCCTTGTAGACAAAACATTGATATTTTTCATCGATCCAGACATACAAAGGAGGACGTTAATTCTTTAAAAATAAAATTATAACATTTAAAACCGGGACTCAAAAGAAAAAGGTTTTCCATAAGTATAGTGCAATTTGTGCTTTGGTTTGCTAGTGTATATTATTTCGTTTCACATATATTACGAGTTTTGAGTAAATATATCAATTTTCAAACAATAGAGCGAGAAAGTCCGTGCGGAGCTCTGCACCATTCACTTGATAATACATCTATTATTGTTTCCTATTTATTTCTCTTACTCTTATGAAATATTTCCCAGTCTCTACTTTGTTATACATTTACTTTGTAATAGTTATCGTTACCTCCTTTACATATAAGAAAGAAGGGAAAGTAACGATACATCTCCACCAGTCGAGCCATCAGTTCGTAAAACTCTTCTTCATTTTTGGCCATTCATGCTAGATCATCTTCATATTTTATTGTTTTGATAACGTGTACTCGTACTCCTATCTTGAGATTTCCACGTCCATTAAAGGCTTCTTTGACCAGATACTCTCCGTACAAACTGGGTATCAAACAACATCCCTGACTCACTCACTCACTCACTCACTCAGCTCACTAACTCACCTCTACACTGTTGAGATTTCTATCATTCAGCCTCACCTTCACTCACCATCCCAGGTACCTACAGGTTTGCCATATGCGTGCTGTCACTACAGTTTATGGCGATCTTGAGTATTTCAATCAAATTATTCCAATTCACTCTAACGCTTTTGCTAGGCGATAAAACCAAACTAGACGACTTCCAGAACTCTCTCTTATTTTTGGTTTAGCTAGTACTATACTTAATTATATACACAAGGAATTAAACATAACATGAATCACTTTGAGCGAAAAGTTTCATAATAGTTTAATTATTATGATTCTACAGGCTTATTTTATTAATAATCAAATTGATTTTGTGAACATTCTGTTTTGATTGTTTATATACGGAAATATTTAAAGTACATTTACCCATGGCTAGATTATCTATGATTTTTAACAAAAAAAACGTGAATAAAATGTGAATAATTTAATTTGCAAAGATAGTGAGTGAGTTTAGTAACTTAGTTTATATAAAATGACAAATAAGCAAATACAAATGTTAATGATTCGTATGATTTTGAAAATTTGCGAGAACTTATTAGACTGTTATTTTTGGGGTTCATCTTCCTAACTTAAAAGAAACTTCGTATTATTTATTTAAGTTTATTCAGGCATATTCAAATCAAAATCATTACAAAGTTATTAAAAACTTTTAGTTCAAGATAATAGTATAAAAATAGTATATAGTATTTGGATATTAGAATGCCTGATGGATCTTAGAAAAATCTAAATGTTATCTTAGTATTTGAAAAAGATAAACGTTATTCAAAAATATTTAATTCAATTAATGATCCATTATATTTGCTAAACCTTTTTTTTAAATGTCAAAATTGGATTCAAAATGATATATTTATGTTAGTTAACTTTTAATTTTGTTTACTAAACATATTGCTATTTATTTAAAATTTAATATATTTGTTAGGAGCTGAAATTTTGTGGAAACTTATTCAAAATAATGTTGATGATATCGTTTATAATGTTTAGTTACAGTTTTACACATTTCTTTTAAATGGTATTCTCAGTAATAATTCGGCCCACCCGAGAAACCTACTTAGCTGGCCACAGCTGATGATTGACCACGTGTTATCAAACTTTCACTTCAGTCTGTTAACCACCGTACAGGAATTAATGAAGAGGTTGTTGTTTAGAGAAGCAACACCACCTCTCATTCCTCCGAACATCCGCCGCAATTTAACCTCACCACCAAATACTCTCCCAACCACGTGCAAGACTCCTTTTATATTAAAATAAATAAAAATACAAATAAAAAAAGCCATCTGTCGATTTTGTGCTCAACTCAATAAGCGGCCAATGGTCGGAAACTTAGGCAATTAAACTTAAACCAAGCAGTTACTAATAAGTAGAATGCTTTTATTATATTTCTAACAATTTTATTTGCATTTCAAGAACTCAAATATAGTTATAAAATTATTACATATACTATATTGATATATGCTCCTTATTGCTCATTTGGTCAATACTCAGCTTACACTATTTTATGGAAGAATCTTGATGAAGTAAACTATCATTTTTAGGAGAAGGAACTATGAAACCAATAATGGAAAAAAAATAAAAAGATCAATGAAATTGTCAAGGGTTGAACTTTATCTTCTGAATTTTAATTGGAAATTTATATTACTAGTTCATCAAGTCAGGGATAGCTATTTTTTTTAATTAAGATATATCGTGACTATGAATTGGCGACATAATTCTGTACAAGGAAAAAACATTATGATTCCAAATATTCAATATTATTTATATATATATATAAACCATATTGAATATTTGGAATCATAATGTCATATATCAATATAGAATCGTACTAAATTTAATTTAACCCTTAAAAGCAACATTGTTGGGCACGTGTACTAAATGTCAGACTAATCTAGTTTGGTTTTACATGGGCAGGGATGTTGGTCCTCAAATCCTGGATAGATGTGGTGAGAATAGTTTTCGCTAAACTATTTACCATTCTCTCTCCACTAAAATAAGGGTGTTTTTCCACTAAAAACTCACTTTAATTATGCTAATGGGCAGGTAAAAATAAAAAGTGGCGTATATCATGGACGTTTTTATAATGGGTTGAAAATTAATTCTTATAATATACGATCATCATCATCATCATTATCAACTGTTTTCAGTCTGTGACAGGTCAGTTTAATAAAATGATTTGAATTCCCTCTATCATTCCATCAGTCTTTCTCCTATAATTGCTTCCATTCTTCTCCTTTGATTTTCACACTATTATCTGCTCCTCACATAACACTAATGGCCTCTCGTGCATTCCCTACATACTTAATTTACGTCATTTTCTTTGGCATCCTATTCTTTCCCATCTTCATTACATGCCCATACCATCTCGGTTTTCCGTCCTTTGCTATCTTATTTAGTCCATTATTTATAAGATAACTTCCTTTCTAATCTTCTTTATCCTCTTGACAGATAATATGCTCCTCAAAAACTTTATTCCCCATGACCTCCACTTTCTTAGTCGTCCCTACATTCAATATTCATGTATCTGTTGCATATGCGACAATGGGTAAGCCTAGCACAACAATTCCTTACACTTCAAGGGAACTAATTTTCGTTACAGTAGGTCTCATACACACCTATAAGACTCCTATCCCTGTTGTTCTCTTCTCACTAGATCCTCTCTACTTCCACCTTTCGCCTCAATCAAAATCCTAAGATATTTTACTTTGTGTAATTTTATCATCTCTACTCCATACAATTTGATATGTTTACTAGGCCTTATCTTCTTCCTTGTCATCACTATCCTTTCACACTTCGCCATACTCAATTTAATTCCACACTGTTTCACTTCTTCATTACATTCCTTTAGCGGTGCATGCATTTTCTCTTCCCTCTCCCCTAATGCCATGATACATCAGCGAACATCATGGCTTTGATTTTTACTCCCTGAGTTTTCCTGCAACATTGTTCATGACACTTAATGTTTTAACACAACTCATACATGATTTTCACTTTCATTACAACCCCTATTTCCATTTTGGCCTCCTCTATCGCTTTCAAAACTTTATTTCTATCCACGCTAACATATGCCTTCTCCAAATCCATAAATAAAATTACTAAGTCTTTCCCAAATTTACATTCTTTCCATCATCTGTATTATGGCAAAGATCAAATCTATTGTAAAAATGTATTCCCTAAATCCTTGATGTTCCCCTCTCCATCTTCCTTTCATTTTATTAAGATTCCATTTTCAAGTATCTTCTTATATATGTTTGTACAGTGGCACATCAACGTTATCGACCTTTAATTTTTACACCTCTTTCTGTCTTCAATACAATATATATTAAAACTCCTTTTACAGTTTTCTGGTACCTTTTTATCCATCCAAATCACTCTCAGAACCATATTTAGCCATTGTTTACCTGCTTAACCTGCAGATCTTATCATTTATACAGTCAGTTCATCTCCACCTTATCCTTTTCATTGTGTCATCCTCTTTAATGAGTTCTACATCTGTTTCCATGTGGGACACATTTCCTCCTCTTATGCTATTTTTCTTGCTCCTTTGATTCAATCTTATTCAGTCTCTTTTGGGTTGAACATCTCATCAATTTATCCCATCCATAGTTACTTTTATTCCCATCCTGTCTTCAAGGTTCTCCTATATTAATCAATCACTCTAGATTCTAGTATTTTCTCTCCTCTCCTGTTTCTTAGTTGGCTTATAACACCTCTCTTCCTTCCTTCCGAGTCCAATTACAGCATTTATGTGTTTATTTTTTCATCCAATCCCTCCCAGTTTTCCGTACTACTCATTTGGGTCTCTTATTCTCACTATATTCTTGCTTTCTTATCTCATTCCTATTCTTAAAACTCCTTTTGAATGCTTTATACTCCTCCTCCAACGCTTTATTTACTCTGTCGTTCTACCAGGATGCTCAATTCCACCTCCTCCTATAACTTTTCTTCACCATACCTCCTCTGCAGCTCCCACTAAACTGTTCTTAAAACATTCCCATTCCACCTCTACACTTTTTTTCAAATCATTAAGCTTCTTGCCTTTCTTCGGTAGAGCTCTCATTCCTATTCCTTTTTTTTAAGCCTCCATACACTTATTCTTGTCTTACTAATTTTCTTCAAAATTCACATCCCTTTATGTCTGCCACCAACAAGCTGTGGTCACTATCTAAGTACACACTTAATATAACCTTTACATTTATGGCACGTGACAGTTTATCCTTTGAACAATAGAAAAAATCAATAATAAACCAAAAATATGCTTCGGTGGCCGCATAATCTAAAGCATCACTCTTGAAATAGACTATGAAAGGTAGACTGATGTGTAAATACAAATTGGGTGTACTAAGGGGAATCTACCTGAATGGTTTTCCACCCTTCCTTAAGACAATGGTGCTTCTAAATTAATTTTTTCTGGTCCTTAACTCTCTATTGTTATTATTAAGTATGCGTATAACCTGAAGAAATAGTCTAATACGTGGTGCTAAATAAAACCGAAATGTTTAAAATCGAAAGAGTAATGTAGTATATTTATTCTGAAATTATATTTGAACGTCTTTGTTGAAAAAGTTATATAAATTAATTTTTTTTAACTCATTGGAAGTATTAGTTTTTGTTAAATGAAATGTGTAAAAGATAATAAACATATTTTATTTATTTATCAATATTTTTCAAATTAAAAAATAACGTAATAATATTATACTAGTTGTCAGATTCCCTTAGAATAACCTTTGATATAATTATTTACCACTTATTGAAAATGTAGAATAATTAGTTAATTTACATACCAACTAAATAAATTATATTTAATTAGTTAAATTTAACCTTGTTTTTCGAAGATAATTTGTACTTTGGTAAAAAGCGTGTGCATAATATAGTATATTTGGGATTTTCTAGTTAATTTGTCAACAGTATATTGTTTCCTGTGCTCACATAGTATCGTATAATTTTTGAATTAGTACAATCTATCCAACGTTATCGCTAAACATAAAGTATTATTATTAGTACCGCGTCTTACTACCAGTTTGGGTTATACTTACTAACGCTAATGTGTAATGATAGGGCGATTGTGAGATTAAATGGAGGACCTACAGTTTAACGTGGAATCCGAACCACGGTGGAGGCCTGGCATTCCCAACAGTCACAAGTTGTCTTGTCAGAGGTGAAAGAAGGGTTTGGTAATCAGATAAATCTGTGCCAGGACCTAGGATTGAACCCCGGCCGCCAGCATTGAAGTCTGACACCTTACCCCTGGACCGCCAGGTCACCAACATGAAGTAAAATTTTAATATAAGTTGCTGTCATGATAAAGCTAGATTTAGGCACATTAGCGATTTATTAAAGGTTTTCCCTTGATTCCTTACTGCTATAATACTTAAGATATTTTAACTATACAATGTGTGTGTTTTTAACATCCCGTCTCACTAACCTTTCTGGATATGTTCACTATTGTTATTATAAGCGTGATTAGTTTAATTGGTTAAGGGTTGGACGAGGCAAAATAGCCTTAAATTTGCCAAAATATTGCAAAATAGAGAACCAAAATAAGCTTATATACTAATTACTCTAATGGTGTTAGGGATGAGGAAGGTTATATTTATATGTATGAAGGGAGAGTATAAAAAGTTTTTATAAAACCACCCTCGGTGCACCCAAATAAGATTTGAACCTCAATCTTCCTGTGATCGACAGTTTAGTACACTGCGAGTTTAGCGTATTAGACCATGCCGCTACCGAAACGGGTTTTAGGTGTATATAGGATTTAAATAAACGCCAAAGCAGTATATAATTTCTAGAATTGTTTATTTTAATTTGAGAACAAATTTTTAAAAGTCATTTACCAGTAAACTAACCAGGAATGATAGTATCTTTTTTTTTATATATTTTTATTTATAAAAATATACTCCCAAGATACTAATTTTAGACAAAAAATGTTATTCTAACAATCGATAAATTTTATAAACTATTTATTAATAAGCTTCCCTTTGTTGATTTTTTATTCGAAAAACATAAAAACAGTATTTTTTAACTTGTCTAAAGCATCCCAATTCTCGTTTACGTTTAGATTCACCATATTTTGGGATAAAAAGATTTTACCAATATAACCCGCCTCGGTGGCGTAGGGGTTCCTAAATGGTTTTCCACTCCCCCTCCATGCAAGTGCGGGTTTATTTCCTCTAATTCAACCTTCCCAATTCCTAATCCATTAGCGTAATTAGTACTTAAGCGTATAACCCGAAAGGGTAGTGAGACGTGGTGCTAAATAATAATAATAATTATTTACCTATATAGTTCGCTTATTACTGATTTACATTCCTTATTTTGCCATGTCTTTTTTAATAAAGCTCTATTAAAATGTAAGCTATTGTTTTAATATCTATAAGATAATACCTATATATTAAGTATACACGGTATATTTTGATCAAATGTGTAAGAGAAGTGAATACACATGGATATATGACAGTGGTAAACCACATTTCAAAATGATAACAATTATTGTCATTTTAAACTGTGTTTGTGCTAAAGACCTTCAAAAAATTACTATAGAATTTAAGAAAAGATAAATTTATAATTTATAAAAAGTGATACCACATTATCGTTTATAAATATTGGGAAATTCCTTTATGAAAAACCATTATCACTAAATCAAGTTCACACTAGAGCCCTGACATTACCATAACCAGCAAATCTGAGTAAATGAGATTTATATTTAGATCGCGTGGCTATCTGTGCAACTTATTACATTATTACAAATACCACCATATAATAGATATGTATGAAAAACTATAAGTAGGCCTAGTACTTAAATTTTAATCAAAACCTCATAAAGGCACTACTCAATTCACAATTTAAAATTGATATTTCAATAACTTTCCTGCCTAATTATTTCTAATATGTATATAAAATATAATTAAAATTAAAGATAGGTTTTAAACAAAAAGTAAACTGTGTACGGTCTTAATGTATTACTGTACTTTGTTTTCTTGTTTGTGTCTACTAAAAGTTAGAATCCACTCAGAGTGGAACAACTGTGCATATATAGTATAAGAATAATCTACCAAGTCTGGAGTAAGCTAATTTTATGCAAATGTCGGTTGACATACGGCAGGACTTGTAAAAACATACCTATGTTATTATGTTATCTACGTTGTCGAGCATCTAGCTAGAAGTTAAATGGGTGAGAAGTTTTGCAGGCTGCTGGAATGAAGGAAACATTTGGACTAAACTTACAATTCTCCTTTTGTCATAACCCCGGATGAATAGTTAAAATTTTACTCAAGTATGACTTTTGAGTGAGTTATAACTTTTTTTTTCTGAGATTTTATTTTAACCCCAAGTTAAATTATTTTTCCTGTATTGGTGGGCACATGGACAAAGGCACCAGTCTCTTCTGTTTCAGTTTGCCTCTATAGGAGAGTTGGGTGTACTGCGGTTTGCAAATGTGAGTGCATCTCCTTTTAATTTAACCGTTGTCAATCCTTACACCCTAGTGTAAATATGAGGATAGCTCAGATGGGTGAGACCCTCTGTTCAGAAAAAAATACAGAACAAACGTGTGGCTATATAGTGCTCAGAACAGCTCCTAATCGTCCTAATCGTTAATTCTAATATGGTTTAAATGTCCAACTTAATAAAGTAGTGGCAACACGTGGAATATTTTTAGGTTTGTCAGAGCTTATTAAAACTTTTATTAACATCCATTATTATTTACAGCCTGTGGCCTGGGTAGTTTTTTTATTCAAGCCATATACACCACCAGCCTGCTAGGCCTGTCGTAGCTTCATATGCTTTATAATCTAACTTAAGAATAGGACAGGCACAACATCCAGTCACTGCTCATTAATAATTAAGATGAATTATTTATCACCGTAAAAGGGTAAACCTATATTTCGCCAATGATATTTATTTTGGCCATGCCTTGAACTGAACTCGGGACCTTAAGTTCAGTGGACAAAGATACTAACGACTGACTAAGGTGTCGCATTGTTTATCTAAACTATTCCTACGAAATATTCTTCCCTCTCACATCAGATTTGATAGATAAAATATTATTGAGTACAGTTTGTTCACTGATGGTGTGCATACCAATGTTGCTACGCACCTGGAAAACTGAGGTACTCAGGAAAATATTGAAATATTTACTTTTTCATAACTCGTTGGGTAGGGGAAGTATTGTGATAGTCAAAAAGACGGATTTAAGATTTTTATGGATGTCGACGTTTCATGATCCCCTGAATCAACAACAGTAGTTTTTACGATGCCATCAGTCCGTCTGTCTGTGTTTCTGTATCTTGGTCTTGAACTGAGACCGTCTTAGCAATAGTGTTAACATCTTGTATCTAGGGATTTCACAAGTTTAATCAGAGTTTTTTCAATTATCAATTCAACCCTAAAATTGAGGGTAGTTTTCTCAAGGGAATAATGAGACAAAATTGATTTCATTGAAATTTGGTCTACTATTTTTATTATATAATCTTAGGTGTTGTTACTGTTACACTGTTAAGCATTAGTTTAAAAAAAATGTTCATTAGATTTATGTTAAAAAATCATTACATGTGCAATTTATATAAGTATACATCTTCAATTTCAATCATTTCCAAAAAATGATATTCTTTTAAAAACCAATAGTTTCTAATCTATAAGCAAATATATAGATTTTAATGGATTCTGGATAATGGGTAATCGATTGATTAACTCTTTGGTTATTCTTGATTTTATATTTATTTAAACTGGTTTCTGTAACAATATATATTATATCATTTATATTCTTTGAGGAAATGTTACGCTTTTTTTTCCATTTTGTCTCGAATAATTTTTAATATTTCATTTCAAATATTCTACGAGTTATAAGTGTATTCGTATTTTGGCAAAGGACTGAGAATGTTTTTCCAACTACAAATACCTGAATGTTTTTGCGGCACTCTTTACCATTTGTTATATATCTGTAACAGTTAGAAAAATACATAGAACTTCACAAAAGGCTAAAATAGTATTGGAATATGTGTATATTCTGCAAATTTAACTGCGAGTTTTAAATAATAGGCCATTGTACTGAAGAAAAACCAATATCTATAATTAGGATTTCTGATTTTAAGACATATCTTATATTTTCTCTCTCCCATCCTTTTATTTTCCTGAATCATTGGGCTGTGTATAGAATGCATAATATTCTTCCATTTAAAGGCAATATAACAGGCTTTAAATAAATTTGCATGCCTTTACGCTAATCATTTTTATGAAAAACGAAATTTAATTTCTAAATACTACTATAATCAACATCAAATTAGGTAATATGATTGTAAATTGGATAACCTAGTAACTAGCAGAGGTAGAGAAACAATGTAACAAAGGTCCTGAGTCACAATCTAGGCCTCAGGACCGAAGGTAATGATAAATAAATAAATAAATAAATCTTCCTTCACGCAAATGCGTGTAGATTATCTCTAATCGAAAATATTTAATTCCTTATTTCCACCCTTTAGATTAAGATATCATGTATGCGTATAAACGCAGTGCTTGGAAAAATAAATGATGGGACAAGATCGCACAAAATTTATCATATTATATATAACAGCTTCGTACATAATTTTAAAAAAATACGTTTTTAGTAAAATATCTTTAAATAAATTTTACTCATAAAAACACACATAATCTTGTTAATCACATTAATAATTATTTATACATAAATCAATCGAGTTTAAGACCAAATTGTTAAAATATATTTAATAAAATTCAAATTAAAAAATGTATTAATAGACTATGATAAAATTATTCGTTATGTGTATGAATAAAAACTATTTATTTGTATTTATCATGCTAAACTATTCAGTGATTCCCATTTTGAATTTATTCTCTAATGTCAATTTCCAAATCATTTAAATTTTTTATAGTTTTTGTTAATTAGTATATTTTAGATTAATAAAATACATTATCATATGTGTAAAATAGTCTCCCAATACCAATTTTGAACCAAATAGCTAAGGCCATTTTCTAAAATATTCAAATTAAATTAAAACAATCATCAGAAAACTAGCCATAAATATAAAATACATTATCATATGTGTAAAATAGCCTCCCAATACCAATTTTGAACCCAATAGCTAAGGCCATTTTCTAAAATATTCAAATTGAATTAAAACAATCATCAGAAAACTAGCCATAATGAGATTTTACCCCAAAAACAAGTATAGAGTGTTTTTTGTCATTATAAACACTCCTAAAATTCCCATTTTAAATCGAAGAGTAAACGCCATTTGTAACATATTTTAAGTTCCATCACTAAAATACCCTTTAATAAGTTTTTCCCTCTCCAAAAAATTAACGGCGTTATCAGTTATGTCAAACACTACTAAGATAATTATTTGGAATCAAATAGTTTGAGCAATTTGTAATATATTTCATGTTTTTGAAAAAAACCAGTCATTAGTAAACAACCTTCCAACAAATTTTATCCAAAAACCAATTATATAGTTATATTTGTTATGCCGAACAAACCTTAAGATATGCATTCTAAACAAAATTGTTAGAAATATTTTCCAAAAAAATTATGAATTCAGAAAAATTACACATTAGTAAGCTATCCTTAATTGAAGGGCTTGGGTAAAAATAAAAATGAAAGTATTTTTCTTAGCTCTATAAAATCTTATATCAAGTTTGAAAGAAATCCATACAACTATTTTATATTTGTAGCTAGGGAGAGACAGACAGTATTGTAAAATTCCATTTTGGGGGAGGAGGGATTAGTGATCATATAAAACGTAAAAACTTATCATAATCCTTAGAACGATTTATTCACGATCACAATACTTTATCTCAATATGAAAAAGTAAAGAATGAATACTCTAATGGATTAAATTCTAAATATAAACGAATACAGTGATTTCCTCTACACACGGCTGAATGCACTCTTAAGAGCTTTGCATAAAATGTATTTCCCTATAATCGCTTGTTACATCATCTTAAAAAAACATGTCACTTAACAGAAAGTAGACCGAATATATAATTTCTCTGAAATGTTCCATATAACCGGTGTAACAAATGACTTTTAATCATGTGTCGTAGCTTACTTTTAGCTAACTACTCACGCGAATGTGTGGAGCTGTATGATGTTCTCTTATTGCTACTACGCTTTGCAATGGTGTCGTAGAGCTTTATTAGCGCTACTCTTGGGTCCTTCATTAACCGCAGCAGCGCTAAAACTGGACTGTCTTAACCGGCTTTGCCCAACACAATGTCGCGTTTCTATACAAGGTGTAAAAAAAAAAGTTTAGAACTTCTGTTTCTGGTAGAATTCATTAAAATGAGTAAAAAAATAATCTATAAACGTAGGACCGTAATCAAACTGCCACAGAGATACAGATTTTTTTTTTCTTTGGGTAATGAAAAACATGATGAAAAAAAAAATAGTTTAAGTGACACAAATTTGTTATTAAAATCACAAAAGTTCTTCTACCTATTGACTTTCCATTTCCACAACAATCTTATATTTTTGAATCAAACTGTAGCTTGCTCTAGCCAAAGGTCCTAGGTTCGATTCCAGTGTCAATTTGAAATTCAAGTTACTTGTCATGTGTTGTCGAAATAAGAATGTCTTGTTTTATTGACGTAAGAGTAAAAATTGAAAAATAAACAATTATGATACATGAATACGAGATTCTGACACCATAGCTCAGTCAGTAGCATTTCTGTCCACTTAGCTAAGGGTCCCAGGATTGATTCCTGGCATGGCTGAAAAATGTATAATTGTTTAAATGTTTATTTATCTTTTTACAGTGATAAATTACTGTTTGTAGACTGGATGTTGTGCCTGTCCTAATCTTAATTTATACTATAAGGCGTATGAAGCCACGACAGAGCTAGCAAGTCAGTAGTGTAAAAATATAGGACTTGAATAACAAAATTGATCCAGGTCACATGCTTCAAAACAATAATGGTGGTAATAAAGAATGTTAAACTAGTATAACATTGGGGTTCAAATCCCGGTCGAATATATTGAGGGTAGTTTTTCCTTAATTGTTTCCCACTCTCCTTCTACGCAGATGTGAGTAGTTTACCTCTAAAAATTCTCCTTGCTCTTAACAACACTAATAGAGGAGTTATCATATCTGCGTATATCCTGAATAGACGAGGGTATATAAAAAAGTAGCCTATATAAGTCTATATGGGCGTAAAAAGGTGGCCGACTCTTATTTGGAGTATGTATAAGAAATAATTAACGTCTACACATAATTCAGACTTCTATGCTATAACCCGAATGGGTAGTAAGACGCGGTGCTAATAATAATAATAATAATAATAATACACATAATTTAAGTAAATATTCGTAATGCTATTAATCAAATACCTTCATTCAGTAGGAATCGTAAATGCGTATTGAGCAAAGTTGGGGTCATGCTTTGATTCCAGGCTCAGACGGAAACCTTATGACGGAAACCATAAGATAATTATATTTTATTTATTCCTTTTATGCTGATTAAATTAAGGCCAGGAATCCTTGTTGTCGTGTCAATTCTGTGATTAAGTTAGTTTGTAATTCAAGTTCTAATACAATCATTGAATTCAGAAAATGTATTTTAAATTTCTAACGCTATAAATCATGACACTAAATTTTCGATATTCCTTATAAACACAAAAATATTTCTGATTATATATAGTTTAGTTCATGATTACTATAAGGTAATTTAATATTGTGTAGATCCTAAAATGTATGAAGTTTCAAGGTAAATAATAAAGTAAACCACCTACTCTTGGACTTTATAGGAATACTAAAATCTTTACTTTTTATTTTCGGTCATGTCTCAAGGGTGCCATTCACATCACTGCTGCCCTATCCCCCACCTCCTCTCAAGAAAAGGGTTTTGTGGCTACTTTTATTCAACAGCTCTTTACATGAAATATATCTTCATCGCCTTGATCCATTAAAATAAAGGTGGTTTAAAAAGGTTACAACATTGACCATAGTAAAAGATTCTTTTTATAAAATATTTATCAAAAGGACATTTGAAAAGGTCTTTTCATATACCTTAAAATCTTTTATCCTAAAAATTCTCGATATTTATAGAGCTGGTATTTAAAAAATTGTTTATTCATATTTGTTTGGTATACCATTTTTTCATAGAACTCACAATATTTATTGAATTCAAACCCTTCTCTATAAACGTGTTATATTTCTATATATTGATAAAAAAGATAGAGTTTTTACCAATAATATATAATAAAACTATTTAAAACCATTTCTTATTAACAAAAATAATATATATAGAAACACGTTTTAATATTTTAAATAAAAATATATAATGTAAGCTATTTAAAACTTTTCATGTGGGCTTCACTTGTAAACTTAAATAATCCAACTATAATTTTCCTTACACCTTATAAGAGTGTGATCAATTTTATATTTTAACTCTCAGGTAATATATTAAATTAATACCATCGCTTCTTTAATACCTATATTTCAACCAGTCTCTTGTTTTCATTGTCCTCATATTTTCCGCTTAACTTATCACAAAGTATTTACACTTTATGGTAATGATCCTCTTAAAAACCATAAAAAAAAACTCGGTCTTAATTTCCCCCCTTTCAATCGATATTTCTACTCAGCACTCACTTATCACTGTCTTGTTTAGCAGAATAAAGAACATAACAAAATGACAAGAGGGTGGTTTCCCTTCCTTCGTTTTTCTTCTGGTTAGAATTTACTTTTTATGTTTATTTTCTATGACGTCAACAAAGCAATCCATCTCTTTTGCTTATAACCATATACTACCGTCGGTCTGGAAATTTCGTGCTCCGCAATAATTAAGAGGAAGAAGAGCATGACTGAATTCTGAGTGAACAGTGAAACAAATAAAAGAAAATTCTGCATTTGGTTCTTTACATATACATTATATATATATATATATATATATACAATGGTTTTATACATTATATATATATATATATATATATATATATACAATGGTTTTAGGTATGAGGAAGGTTATATTTGTAGGAAATATAAACGCATTTGAATAGAGGGAAAGTGTAAAGACATTTTGGAAATACCACCTCAATTACATCCAATCTAGATTCCAACCTCAATCTCCTAGTCATCCGCAGTATAAGATACGTCTAGAATAATGCCTTAAACTATATGGCCACTGAAGCAGATATGTTTCTTATTGCTTTTACTGAAGAGTATCATTATACAGTAGCCCCATGGCTTCTTTGGTGCCGACTGACAGCTCACAACTGATAGCTAAAAGCTTTGAAAAGTTATCAGACCAAATTATGTATCCTTACGCCGAACCATATGATCTGCAAAAACATGTGTTTAGCATCTGTCACTTCTGACAGTCAAAATTTAGGTATATACCTAAATAGTTGACTGTCAGAAGTCAGCTGTGAGCTGTAAGTCAGCACCAAAGAAGCCATGGGGCTACTCTAGCTCACATCAGTGTCCACATGGACTCTGCGCTATATTGCTTATGCACTGTAGATCGTACACAATTCATTCAACAATAGCCAACATAAACAGGTAATATACAGGGTGTTCTAAGGTTAAACGGCTAAACTTTGGGAAGTCATAGTGGATATAAAAAGTAACTCAAAATGTATTTAGGAGATTTGCTCATTTTAGCTTCCTTTTCACGCAAACAGCAAAAAACTCAATAAAAACTCATTTTTCTGCAGAGGTCCTCGGCAATGGCTTAATATTAATGTTCCTGGAAGATAGAACGGGCATGCTAGACCTGTGGCTTGGCCTCTACTTTCACATGATTTAACGCCATTAGACTTTTTTTTTTGTATGGGGATCTTTCAATCAAAAAAATGTATGAGGTGCCTGTTAATGACCTACAATCATTACGACAAAGGATAACACAAGCATGCAAAGAAGCAACAGTCGCTCAATATTGGTCAGCCACTCGTTCTGTCATTGATTGAACAAAATAAATATAATATTTTATTTAATAACTACCCCTTTTTTTTTGCCGTTTGTGCGAAAAGAAAGTGAAAACAAGCAAATCTCCTAAATACATTTTGAGTTAGTTTTTTGATCCACTACGACTTCACAAAGTTTAGCCGTTTAACCCTGGAACATCCTGTATATTACCTGTTTATGTTGGTTATTGTTGAATGAATTGTGTACGATCTACAGCTCTTACTATTAATATATATTTTATATTCATGTAGGTCTATTGTTAGATGTATTGTACACATTCTACTACAAAGCATCGAATTTCCGAACAATCCTCTCCACTGCTTGATCAAGACTCCTTCTTTCACAGTGTCAACACATGTCTTTTACTCCTAAGCGTCGATAAAATACGCTTAGCACACAGGACGAAACATTATTAGTAACTACATAATAAAACCAATAACTAGTATAAATTGTTTCGATTTTGACAGCAAAAATAAAATCAGGTGTGTGTTTAAAAAAAGGTTATTTCTATTGACATTGAACAGTACTAAAATACCTCTATCTAAATTGATAACTAACTTAATCTGGAAGGACAAATAGAATAAACGTTCTTATCTCGAGAGATTCCAAATCACGTTTATATGCGCTGTATTTTCAGTTAATCCTTAACAAATATTTATTCTTAGCCCAATAAAGCGGAAGACATTTTCTTCATTTTTGAAGCTTTTTTAAGTTTTAAAGTAGAAATCATAGTCTTCTACAGGGTATAATACTTCCTTTTAGGCTACTCTTTAATGCCATGCTCACAAGCCGCACCCCCTGTGAGCTAGGTTGACAAACTACAAGATTTCCGAAGCCCATAAAATAATACGGTATATAATAGTTTTATATATTTGTAACACAATCTATTTGTTGAATTCCCCACATAAATCTAATCGATAGGATAAATAATTTACTTTATGAATTTTTAACCGTTGTGATTTCACCTTAATATGGCAAACATCTTTGATCAGCCATTTATGCCTCGATGTAAGAACAAATTTCTAAATCTATATTTGTCTAAATTTAAGCTTCTCCCATCACAATTATTGTTAATTATTATTGATGTCTGGTCGTCTGGGTGTTGTTTTACTTCTATGGCTATGTTAGTTTTTAAGTCGTGGGCTGATATCAGTTAGTTTGTAAACAACATCTTAGATCATCCCATTGAAGCCTATTTTACAATCTTAGCTATAAATGTATTTTTCTCAGCAATGCATCTTACTACCCATGCGGATTATACTATTATTTACTAGCTACGCTAATGGCTCTAAGGATGAGTATGTTATATTTACAGGAAGTGTACCCACATTTGAGTGGAGGGAGTGTGGAAATACATTTTGGCAAAAACTCTGTACACCCGACCAAGATTCGAACCTCAATCTCCCCACTATCGGCATTCTAGTCTACTGTGAGAGTATATATATCCAACCAACTTCTGTGTCCACATGGTCTAAGACGATACTCTCACAGTAGACTAGAATGCCGATAGTGGGGAGATTGAGGTTCGAATCTTGGTCGGGTGTACAGAGTTTTTGCCAAAATGTATTTCCACACTCCCTCCACTCAAATGTGGGTACACTTCCTGTAAATATAGCATCCTCCAGATGAGAGTTGAATATATATATATTAAACTCTCATCTGGAGGCTTAGTGATGAGGTTTATTTTGGTTCGCCTAGCACTAAAATTATTAACGATTAAACTAGGGGGAGAAGAAATAAGGTAGCATAAAGGAAGTGTGCTTGTATTAGTGTCGAGAGTGAATCAAAAAATAACACTTGTTCATCAAAAGTGGAAGACTGTGTTTTCTCAGCTAGAATTCGAATATAGACATACTCGACAAATTATATAGAAAGTGTAATATAAACATAGTGCGCTATATTGCTTCTTAACGCAAGATGACAAGCTACTAGTAGCTTTAAGCTACCTATAATAAGGAGTTTTTGTCTATATATCGTAACTTAAGACTTTTCTAACAGTTGAAATATGACTACAAATTTCTGTGTTATCTTCCGTCTCGAGGATTCTTCTTGTAACTTTTACGAGTGATATAATTTTAACTATAAACCCGACAAATCAAGTATTCGCAATTTGCTTTTAATACACTTTATAACAGTCAAATTAATAAAGTCCAAATAAATTAAATACAACTCTCAAAATAGACCTTTCGTATCAAGTATCAAATTTGAACAGTTACTATTAAATTATAGTATTTGTATGTGCATTTTTCCCTATTCATTTATAGTTTATCTTTTGCCAAAATTTAGTAAAAACTAGCTGTTCGTCTTTCTTTATCTCTACCTCATAGAAAAATAACTCTCCATAAGACTTGTCCACCCGTTACACGTAATAAACATTTTAATAATGCTAACAGAGTAAGGATTAGTACTGTAGAATGTTTAGGAATTAAACCAGTATATCATTCAGGGGAAATGATTAACTATTTAAGCATAAAAAACTATGTATCTTAAGTCATCTCTAGCGTATAGAATAAGCTGTCAATAACCCTTGTATATTTTTTCACCTGCTCAGATTTAAATATTTTAATAACGCTAATGGAATAGGGATGAGAAATATAGTATGTATAGGAAATCTAACAGCACTTCAGGTAGTAATCATGAAACACCATTCTGGTTTAAGTAAAGAAAAACAACGCATAGACAGCCGTAATCCTATAGTTAAACTATACATCACACGTGAACCAAATTACATGAGATATATATCAAGTCGACGTGCACCTATGAACCGGGTAAAACTTGCTTTAAAAGTGCAAATAATAAAAATACCACCGGATTTGGTAGTAATTTGATCAACGCGTAGCTTTCAAAATAGACTGGATTGCCTATGACAGGATATCCGAGTTCGAATCTCGGTCGTGTGTTCAGTGTGTTTTAAAATTCCCTAATTGTTCCCCACATTTATCTCAATACAAATGTGGGTACACCCCTTCAAAGCCTATCTTACTCTTCCTTACCCAATTATTGTAGTTATGTGGATAACTTAAACGGGTAGTAAGATGAGATGCACACATAACAAGTTAGTAGAATAAAACTCCCTTCTTTCACCTCTGACAAGAAGTGTATTAATCACAATCTGTGAATGTGAGGAATGCCAGGTCTCCACCATGGTTCGGATCCCACGTTAAACTGTAGGTCCTACATTTTCATCCCACAATCACCCTATCATTACACATTAGCGTAAGTGCGTATACCCCAAACTTGTAGTAAGACGCAGTGCTAATAATAATAATAGTAGAATATAAATGGTTACAACTCACCAGGTCTCATCTTTGATCGTGAAAACTATACATCCTAAACAGTTCCCCTTAAATTTAAACTTTGGGGAATAAGGGACTGTTAGTCTCTTCTTGGCGTGCAATCCTTGGACTCCAAAGCAAGTGGGGGCCATAGATCACTCAACAAAACACCCAAGGACTTGGTCACGACTACATTACTTCGCTGGAGGAAATGAGGGTTTGAGGAGGGAGAGGGGGCTCTTGAGAAGGAGAGGGATTTAGTAAGTGGGTGGACTAATTTGCCTTATGCCATTCTGTCTAAGGAGTTTCAAGCAGATATAGAAACTGATTTAGGTTTATTTCTTTTTCTTTCCTTCTCAGTTTATAGATTACATTAATTACACTAATGGGATATGAATAAATAAGGTAGAGATATTTTGGGTAAAGTACCGTCATTAGTAAGGCGGCGAGTGGGGAACGATTTAGGATAAACTCATTACAATACTTCTAACCGGGATTCAAACCCTTATCTCCCCACAACCAATTATTCAATCCAACAAAAGTATTAGACCATTAACCGATGTTAGGTTTTAGATTTAATACATATTAAATATATAAAAAGATAAATTGTGTTCACTTGTTTATTTCTATTCAGAGTAAAATAATAGAAAAAAGATCCATTTTATCGTGGACGTGGTTTTAAAAAAAATATATTAGATATCTAGTTTTTTAATTGTCAATATATGTGTATATACATATATGTTATTAATAAAAGTCGAATTTATTAAGGGGGATGTAAAGGAAGGCAATAAAGGAGCAGTGTTATTGCAATTCTTATTGTAAAACTTTATTTTTGCTAAAATAAATAAAATATTTCTCAAGTAAAAATATAGAGTTTAATTTTAATTTAATTTCTTCACATGGTGAATATCTTTCATGAACATAGCGGAATTAGATGAGAAACTTTTAAAATGAAGAGAAAAAGTTGTAATTAAATTCCAAGACACCCTTGACAAATTCGATAGATTTTGAGGTCATCATGTGAAGAAAATTAAATTCTGTGTTTGCACTGGAGCGGTATTTTATTTATTTTGGCCCAAAAACAAAACTTTTGCCATAAAAACTGCAATAAAACACAGGTTTTTCCTCGCCTACCCTTCCATTCCACCTTAAATGAGTGAAAGCAGCATCAGTGGCTCGATTCTTGGTAGTTTGTGACGAAGAGAGTTTCCCACTCTCCCTCTACGCAGATTTTGATGTATTTCCTTTAGATTTTACCCTTCTCATAACTAACCCAAAAGCATGAATAAATATTGTTAAAATTTGAGAGAAAAAACATTATAAACTGTTGTGGTGGGCAAATAAACTAACAAAATAAAATTGGAAGGTATATAAACACTGAATTAACTACTTTATTAGTTCTATTTGATAAAAATCGCAATATGATTATTTTTTATTGTGGTTAAGACCACTGACCAATTTCCTTTCATTGATACATTTTAGCTATACATTTATTATTGCTATTTTAATATCTCATTGAAACAACATCTTTAAAATTATACTTTGCATGTCAATAAAAAAAAGTTTTTTAATTTTAACTTTAATAGTAAATGTATTTTATTTATATGGAATCAACATTTCACATATACACCTTAGCTCCCTTATATAGACTATTTAGGTTATAAAAAAATTCTGGCTATCAAATTTTTAAATATCACTATAATATTTATAATATAGTATCCATTTGCATAGAAAAATTTTTGCTTTATGGCAAAAAAAAGTTTATAATGTATTTTTATGATAATATGAATAATAAATTAATGTATGTGTGATTAGCTAAGATCGATTTTGTAGGATAGTATTTCTAATTTATTGATAAATCATTAGTATTAAGAAATATTTAATGGTGAAATTATTTTTGACCTTAAATTTTATTTTATTAAATTTTTCAAATAAAAATATAATTTTAAACTACAAATTACAACTTTGTTTTATTATGTTGCTTGAAGTAGTTTATAAATACCTTAACATAATTACATTTGTGATAAATTAAATTTAGCTCTTACAAACAATAGTTTAAAAATAAATAAAATACTATATTTGTAATATTTGATAGAAAAATAATCTTAAACTATTATTTTCTTACTAAAAATGTACAAGCAAATCATTCCCCATGTATACAAATCACAGTCAATTCTACAAAATTGATTTAATTAAATCTATCTGAAATATACAATTTTTTTTAGGTTTTTATTCTAATTCACGAAAGAGAAGTAAAGTTTTTTTTTAAAAAAATATATAACTTTATAGTAAGAACGTAAATCACAAAGTTTTGGAAGTATTTTTTGATTTAGTAGTTAGCTTTCCTTCCATTCCCATTAATCCACCAACTTTCTTCCCGTTCTTCCAATTTACATAGCGCACATTTCCTCAAAATAGTAATTACATGATAGATTTGGAAATTTTCGGTAAACTTATTTTTTAACCTTTTACCTTCACAACATACACGAGTATTTCATACCAATTTCCACATCTTATTTTGACATCCTTCATATTGAAAAAAAAATTCAAATAAATAATATGTAAGTTTAAAAAAAAGTTGTTTATTTATCCCACAGTCACTATCAATAATTAGTGATAGTTAGAGTGACAGAGAATTATAATGGATAGCGAAAATAATATATCCTGACATGTATGTTTGAATACAGATTTATTGCGTTGACATAATATTAACTAGTGTATATTTGATATATAATCATTTATAATTAAATACAAATTAATTGTATGATAAAAACTAAAAGTATTACAAATAAAAAATATTTTATTAGATTAGTATCTGTAACTTTTTTATTATTATTATTATTATTTAGCACCGCGTCTTACAAGCCGTTCAGGTTATACGCCTTAAGTACTAATTACGCTAATGGATTAGGAATTGGGAAGGTTGAATTAGAGGAAGTAAACTCACATTTGCGTGAAGGGAGAGTGGAAAATCATCTAGGAAAAGCCACCCCCAGTTCACCCGACCGAGATTCGAACCTCTATTTCCCCGTCCTCAGCAGTTGAGTTCAACACGAATAGCGCGTTAGCAAACTACGCCACCGAGGTGGGTATCTGTAGCTCTTGAGGTAACCTTACTTTTTAATTATATACTAAACCAAAATAGGATAATATAAAATTACTTTTAGTATATGTTTAGACGTGAATTATTAATGTACTTGAAGACTCCTCAAAACATACACACTGGATGGTATTTGAGGTAATCCTTGGTACAGTACAGTACGTATATTGAATAAAAAATTAATTTACAATTTTATGGTTTACTATATAATTTTTTTCCTTATTTTAAAACGCATATTAAACTAGGAACTTTTTACTTTCATTAAAAAAATGTTAACCTATCTGGTTGTGAAAGTTGACTTGACAGACTTCCCTTGACGCTATAAAAGGACTTTCATTTTCTTCTTTATTAAATTTCTGACGTCATTCCTACCAACGTTTCCAGTCCTACACTCTACCACAAAAAAAAAACCTCTACAGTTTTCGTGCATGTGACTCTAGATACCTTTATATACATCGTTTTATATTTCCCACTTAAGGAAAGCATCTAAAATTTATTTAAAAAGTCTTTCTTCTACACAATTTACAAGTCTCATACCTCTTAAGTTTTGTTACATATAGTACTATACAAATACATATTTTTTTACATAGCTGTGAGAAAATCTCAGTATGTTGATTAAACAATAAAATATATTATTATTATTATTATTATTAGCACCGCGTCTTACTACCCGTTCGGGTTATACGCACTTACGCTAATGTGTAAATGGTATGGTGATTGTGAGATGAAATGAAGGACCTACAGTTTAAAGTGGAATCCGTTCAACGGTGGAGGCCTGGCATTCGTCACATTCACAAGATGTCTTGTCAGAGGTGAAGGAAGGGTTTGGTAATCAGTTAAATCCTTGCCGGGACCGAGGATCGAACCCCGGCCGCCAGCGTAGAAGTCTGACACCTTACCCCTAGACCGCCAGGTCACCAATAAAATATAATTGTAGCACTTGTATCAAATATAATAATTTGATTTCTTAGTAAAATTATATTTTTTATGACCCGCCTTGGTGGTGTAGTTGGCTAACGCGCTTGTCGTGTGGAGCCCGACTGCTGAGGACGGGGATATCGAGGTTCGAATATCGGTTGGGTGAACTGAGGGTGTTTTTTCCTAAATGGTTTTCCACTTTCCCTCCAAGCCAATTCGGGTTCACTTCATCTAATTCAACCTTCCCAATTCCTAATCCATTAGCTTAGTTAGTACTTAAAGCGTATAACCCGAACGGGTAGTAAGACGCGGTGCTAAATATTATTATTATTTATTATTATGTGGGAAGATAATTTTAATACAATAAATTAAAAAAAAAAAAATGCCCACTCCGGAGTAACATAGTCATTTAGTAATGACTAGATTTCTGGAAAGGGTAATTGTGTGCTTGAACCTCAGATATGTAGTTATAAATTATCCTTAAACACAAATGCGGACGAGACACCTCAATTCGCCATTAATTTAAATATACGTATATCCCGAGCGGATAGATAACATGTTGCGGAGTAAAATAAAACAAAACTTTATTTACGAAGGTAACGATAGTGATAGCAGCCCACAGATCACACAATTGAAACTCGCCCGAAGAGAATGTACTAGTAAAATAGGAGCTATAATAATGCTGTTTAAAATATTCACAAGAAGTAATTTAGAGAACCTAAGCTTTCATATTAGAATCAAGGGAGTTCATTTGAACAATTTCCAACAAAATATCTAGAAAATAATGCATTGCAGACAAATATGTTTTAAACAATAGTTGTTTGATTCCGAGGGGAAAGTACGCTCGTAAGACTAGTATGACGTTTGGGGGTGTTTCTAAGTTCACGTGAAGGTCACTTTGATTATTTTTTAAATTAGACTTCCTATTTTTTATAACAAAGTCCAGTAGATCACGTCATGCCATTTTCAAAATGGTGATTTTAAGCTTTTTAAGCTAAAAGCTTACACTAGAATTAAGCCTCACAAGTAAACATAGCTTTGGAAGGTACAAGTGTTTGTGTGCAAGTTAGTAAACAAAACTTGTTTTTTGCTATCAATCAGTTAAAAATCCAATTATACTTTTGACTGTTAACATTAAATCTTGAAAAATTGCTTACAAACTGGAAAAGATAACAGAATTGATCATTTTGTATGGATCGGATGCTCGATATTACCGAATAATGGTAGCAACATTCAACCAAAAACACCAGGATAAAAACGTATCACATAGTTAGTTATGTTTTGGATCTTGTTTCTAAATTTAAAGAAACTTAACATGTCACAAAAAAAATTGTCTGTGCGCTCAGTATTGAATGAATTATATTTTAATAGGCCAAATTACAATACCGAACACGCTGCCAGTGACTCAGAAATTTATGAAACTCATTTTTCGTGATGGCTTTAATTTTAAAAAGCTAAAAACCACCATCTTGAAAATGGCTCGACATGAGCTACAGGAATATGTAATTAAAAAAATACGAAGCTTCATTTAAATATCAAATTGGCCTTAACGTCACCTTAGCAACGCCACCCAAGGTCATACCACCCTTACCACCTTACTTCCTCCTTATAACCAAACAACTTTTGTTTAAACCATCATTTTCTGCAATGAGTTGCTTTATAGATATTTTGGTGTAAAGTTTTTAAATGAACACCCGGTATAAGAAACTACATTCATATTATTATTATTATTACTAGCACGACGTCTTACTACCCGTTCGGGTTATACGCACTTACGCTAATGTGTAATGGTAGGGTGATTGTGAGATGAAATGGAGGACCTACAATATAACGTGGAATCCGAACCACGGTGGAGGCCTGGCATTCCCCACATTCACAAGATGTATTGTCAGAGGTGAAGGAAGGGTTTGGTATCAGATAAATCTGTGCCGGGACCAAGGATTGAACCCCGGCCTCCAGCACAGAAGTCTTACACCTTACCCCTAGACCGCCAGGTCACCCTTACACTCATATTAAATTGTTGGTTAAATAAGGATAGCTTTGTGTTTATCATCGCACCTTACTACATGTTCAGGTTTACGCATATATGATAATTTCTTTCCACATTTGCGTAGAAAGAGATTGGTAAATAATTTGAAAGAGCTACCCTTATTAAGCCCGAGCGGGACTCCAACCCCGATCTCCCCGTTATTAGTAGGCCAGTTAAATTTATATCGAATTTGATACCTTTAAATTGTTATAGAAATCCAACAATAAATCGTATTTGTAAACTCTTGATAGTGTCAACCCACCCCCTACCCCCTTCTGTGTGGGTTTATCAGGGTAAGGAATGGCTGCGGCCCCGGATGGGGGATATGGCTGGTTATATGACTGTGTAAGTTCATCTGATTAAATTTTTGTTAGCATCTCATCTTACCACATATTCGGTCTGTGGGTTTGTAATTCGGGTTTTGTTTTAGGGTTTTTATTGTACTAATATGCGCTACAACAAATTGTGATGTTATTAAGCAGTACTAAAAGACATGAAAGAAATTAAAAGACTATTTAGAAGTTTGTGGCAGAACGAATTATTTCAAGGAATGCTCAACCAATGGCTTGGCTGACCTCTAGGTGGCCCGACGCGGACAGGCACCCCCCGCTATCTTAAGACACGAACGGTATCACTTCAGCTCTCATACTTGGAGATCCGGTGTTCTTACCTACGTAGCTCCTAAAATGGGCAGCATGACCCTCCTAGGGTTTGATGGTGGGTTGTCAACCCTGTTAGCTAGAAATCTCGTAATGTCTATAATACGTGGTTTGATTGCCAAAAGGAATGCCGACACACTTTTTAAGCTGTCAGCGCATATGTTCTATTCCTAACTTACTAATCAAGACACTTTACTTGTCAGTTACAATCCACAACACGGCAAAGGGTGAACAAACACACGCTTCAATTTATGCCATGTCGATTACAATAGATTAGATAAGAAAAGAAATTAGTAGTACGTATAACAAATATAAAAAAATTACAGAAGTACTAGTAAAGAATTTTGAAGTTAAATTCACCAGCATTTTTAAGTATGCATTTGATTTCAAATATTTAGAAATTATTAATTTTTACATTGTCCTAAACATTTATTCCTTTAACGCAAACGTGACGATAGCAATATATTTGCAAAGAACTTTATTTTTAAACAAAATGAATGCTATAAATCCCTTTTAATGCTGAAAACGTGCCTTATCACTAATTAAAATAGATCAAAAGCTTCCAGTGTAAATAGTGCTTTACAGTAAAATGAGGAGTAGTAAAAATTAAAAACGAATAAAAGACAAAACGAGGGCAGATAATTTAAACATAGTTAAAGGAATGAGATTATAACAAAACTAGGTCGTATCTGTTTTATAATTAGACCTAGTTATGAGAAATCAAAATAGTGTGTACATTTTAATAACGAATAAAGATCTGGATCCTACAACGATAAAATTTACAAAACTTTTGAGAATATCACATGTGATTTGAATCTAATTGGGTTTGTTACTAACACTCACTGTTTGAATGATGAAAATTTACTGTTTAATTAGATAATTATTTCAAATTCGATATTATTATTATTATTAGCACCGCGTCTTACTAACCGTTCGGGTTGTACGCACTTACTCTAATGTGTAATGCTAGGGTGATTGTGAGATGAAACGGAGGACCTACAGTTTAACGTGGAATCCGAACCACGGTGGAGGCCTGGCATTCCCCACATTCACAAGATGTATTGTCAGAGGTGAAGGAAGGGTTTGGTAATCAGATAAATCTGTGCCGGGACCGAGGATTGAACCCCGACTGCCAGCACAGACGTCTGACAACTTACCCCTAGACCGCCAGGTCACCCAAAATTCAATAGTAGGCCGTATTGAATTCCGTATTTGAAAATACATTAAACAAGTTAAATAATTGAAATAAAGTGTGCTCAAATATATATTAAAATATGTAGGCCTACACAACTAAATCTTATTACTATCCGTAAAAGATGTTAATTGGACTAACATCTCTCTAGAGATTAGTGTCTTGATGCAATTTACAATATATTTTTACAAACAAAACGGTAAGTTGTTCAATGTGTACTCATATTTGAAATTTATTACAAATGTTCACTTAACATTCTGCTTATTATATATGTTTGAAAACTTTGATAAAATAACATTCTTAATACTCCACTATATCTCTTTTATTTTAATAAGACACACACTAGATCTTTGATATACAAACCTTGGAAGATGTTCATGTTTCTCTCGTATTTACTACATGAAAGTCTGGGGAAGGTCTTTGAGTCATTCTATGAAATATAATTACATTAATTCTTTGTATATGGGATGGTATATTGGTATACATATTAGAAAGATGGCCTCTAAATGCAAAGTTTAAAGGAATACTTGCTAACGCCACAATTATTTATTTAAGGTATTTAAAATTCACTTTTTGAACCGACTGATTATGTAAACACACCAGAATTAATATGAGCGATAAGTTGAAAGGGATAAAACCTACGCTACCACTTTTTAATGCTTTTTATTTGAGGTATTTATAGTACATTTTCTGAACCAACAGATTAAGTAACTACATGATAATTTATATGTGCAAGAGTGAAAAGACTCACTAATTTTGCTGGGAATGGTATTTTCATATACCTCCCAGAGTTAGTTTACGTGCCACAATCGACATGGGACCGACAGTTTTACTTCCACTTCGAAGAAAGTTTTGATACGGATTGTTATCGCTCAAGAAATAATCGTTGACATTGATTGGGTTTGAACCCACGATAATGGGATCCTGAGGCAAGCACTTTACATCAATACCACAGAGGTCAACCTACCTATACAATTAAAGGTTGAAGTTGTGTTCCAGATTAAATATGTTTAATATTAAGTTAAGGGTTTACTTTGGGAAGAGGAGGGACGAAATATCATATATAGGACCATTCTTAAAAAGATAAATAATACACCTACATATGAGCAATTATTTTGTGATTACATATTGACATTACTTACAACTACTTATATGAAGTAGGTGACCTGGTGGTCTAGGGGTAAGGTGTCAGACTTCTATGCTGGCGGCCGCGGTTCGATCCTCGGTCCCGGAAATGATTTATCTGATTACCAAACCCTTCCTTCACCTCTGACAAGACATCTTGTGAATGTGGGGAATGCCAGGCCTCCACCGTGGTTTGGATTCCACGTTAAATTGTAGGTCCTTCATTTCATCTCACAATCACCCTACCATTACACATTAGCGTAAGTGCGTATAACCCGAACGGGTAGTAAGATGCGGTGCTAATAATAATAATAATAATACTTATATGAACACAAGCAACATAGTTATGTTTTAAAAATATGTGTAAATATATCAAACATGTTTATCTATTTTTTATTTGTATGACTAGTACTAATAAAATACTCTTACTGATTACAAGCTGGTTTATAGCTAGTAAAGGTATTGTGCTTGAAATTTATTCTTAATTTTTTTTTTTGTAGAAATGAATTTATTGTATGTATATAAACTACAATATATTTAAATTTAAAAATGTATTATATCTATCTGCAAAAAAAACAACCTAAAGCTTTAGAGTAAAATTACTAATCAAATCATAAGATAAACTTAAAATTTTAAATAACCTAGAATTTGAGAAAAAGCTTGAAAATTTAAATTTAGCTAACATGTTCACTGTAGCTAGCTAGCGTTTGATAAATTAAGCGTTATTAGTAAAATAAACTGAAAGCATCAACCCATTTAAATAAATATTTCAAATTTAATACGAGATTTTAAAATAAGCTTTAAGTATTATTATAGTTTAACTTAAATTATTAGACTATAAGAAAATAGTTCTATAGCAACCTCCATATCAGAGAGTCACCAAATTGATAATGGTAACTAGGTTATAATCTGATAGAATGTCTCCACACAAATCCCCAAACTATCGTTTACTTGTCCACTACCCCTTTATTTAATTTTAAGTTTATTTAAGAGAAAATCCATTAATTCTTAGTAAACAATAAGACACATTAAGCTACGTAAATATAAATAAGAATAAATAAGACAATATGAATTATAATTTTAGTACGTGTAGTGTGTATTTCTGTTTAGGAACAAACACCTTAAATACACTCAATCATCAACACAACCCCGACCTGATGTGTTCTTAGGTACTTAGGCTAAGAATGTAAGGGACGAGAGAAAAGGTATTTTAGAAGATTTTATAATCAAACATTTTTTTGGGGGCAAAATAAATCAAATATTACTTCAGTACTAACAATATAGTTGACATTTTCTTAGTATGCTGACATCAACAGTTGTTGAAAATCTGTCAAGGCTGTCCTGAAATGTATTATACACTTTTTCTTTTCATTTAAAAAGTTTATCATCTATTGCCACTATGGTCATGGCAGATATTTAAGAACAGTTGAAATCACGATGTGAAGAAAATTAAGCTCTCTGTTTTTCATTGTAACAATATTTTATTTATTTTGGTTAAAAAGGTTTTGTTATAAAAATTGAAAAAAAAACCCCTATCTTTTCGCGTTTCATACACTTCCACTTTAATCTAACCTTTGTTGGTGCTTTCACACACATTGCGAGCCTGGCGTATTGGTCTACGTGATCACTGACATGTGTTACTTTATAAAAATGTACGTAAAAATCATAAAAATCATATAATTAATTACTAACATACAATTACTGACGCTAAAAAATAACCTGAGGACACGCGCCTTTGTATGTTTTCAATATTCTAAAATGTTCTAAATAATAATAAAAAACACCTAATTTAAAAATAATATTATTATCTAAGCAAAATTTTTAAATAAATATTTTAACAATATTGTAATTTTGTAAAGTTTATTTAAAAAAAGAGAGAATTACAATTACATAAACATAGCTTATTATTTTAAAAAATTATAAAAACATTATGTAAGGCATTATTTTATATCTTACTGTATCGCATTATAACTATATTATTATATTTTATACATACAGTGGCAATCAGCCAGACTTAGACATCACGACTGGCGCCGTTGCCTATTCACAACATTACTGCATGGCGCCGGTTGGAACTCCCGTATCTCAAAAAATAAACTTTATTTTTATGTTTGATGATATCATACTATGCAGGAACTAATTAATTTGCCTCAGGAACTAATTGTGGAATACTTGGGGGAGATCTGACCTAATTATTAATGTCTACCTTAGATTTTCAAATAAATTAAAAAAGAATTTGCAGCTGTTGAGGAAATACAAACACGCAAGTCAGAGAAGGTTAAGAATACAATCAGGTGGGCACATAGGTTGTTAATACTTTAAAATATATATTGTGAGTCTAACGTCTTATATTGTAAGACTACTTGTACAACTAGGCTTAGAACAAATCCATCAAATAGCTTATAACTTACATTTATGTATTAAGTGAAACGTAAGGGTTAAGTCTTTTTATTTAACTTCTACATATTATTAAAGCCAGACGTACTATCTTATTAAACTTCTACATATTATTAAAGCCAGACGTATTATCTTATTTAACTTCTACATATTATTAAAGCCAGATGTATTATCTTATTTAACTTCTACATATTATTAAAGCCAGACGTATTAGCTTATTAAACTTCTACATATTATTAAAGCCAGACGTATTAGCTTATTAAACTTCTACATATTATTAAAGCCAGACGTATTATCTTATTAAACTGTGTTCAGGCCATAAGATTTGTTTAGTGTTTTAGATTAAATAGAATAGTGAGCAGTAATAATAAATTGGTGATCCAAATAACGAGTTCATTTCTGTCAAATTATTTCTAGTAGCGATGTGTATGTATGTAGCATATATGCGTAAAAATATAATTAGTGATAGCTACGTTAATTAAATCAACTAACAAAGGTAGAAGAGAATTCTCCTTTTCCACCAAACAGAGCTACTAAGAGACAATAAACTCCACCCTTCCCCCCTCTTTTTGGCAAACGCTCAGGGTTTTAATTGGCACTCTGTGAAATATTCAAAAACCAAATTGGGCTGCTGTGTTTGAGCCTTGAGTCTAACAGAGGAGACGCGTGTGAGGGTGGGCTTAGGGGTCGGTGGCAAGCAGAGAGTCGGAAAAGTAGGATGGAGGGAATAAAGGCTTACTGAATGTTTCACTGCAATCCATAATAAATGCTCGCACGATGAGTTGTGGAGCTCGCAAAAGGATTTGCGTTTTACTGAACAAAATCAATATTTTTAGTTTTAGCGGCAAGGGCTATTTGGTTTGGGTGTGTGTAGGGGGGTTATGTGGCAGGGCTTTAGGCTCCAATCAGAGGTTGAAGAATGATTGGGTCAGTTTTTTTTATAAATTCTGGTTTGGTTCATGGTTAATAACTTACACAAAACGATTAGTTTTATTTATATGTAATAAAGGTCAATTGATATTTACCGCAGAAATATGCTTTTATATATTGTTAAGTTTTATGTAATTAAACTTTGTAAGTTTATGTATTCTCTAAATTCATGAAAGCCAAAAGTTGTACCAAAATATTAAACCTTATGCAATAAATTTAATACAAATAAAATTACTTTTACTATGGATCGATCCCAACCGAACATTTTATAGTATATTTTAAGTTCCGATTTCAATTAACACTTTTTCTTCGAGAGCAACTAAATTTCAATTAGATTGTCACTTTAAACGTTATATTCACTTAAATTGCGTTAGTGATAGTTTTTAAATTTCTTATTTTCTATTAAAAAGTAAGACCAAATATATTGTACCATTATTTTTAATGCGTTATTGAACATAATTGTCAATATAAAACATATAAAAACTAATTGAACTTATTTAAAATAATAGCTTTATCATAATTTTTTTCAAAACACGTGTTTGGGTAGGTAAAAATGATTTTATTGAGGTAAGTGCTACATATTATTCAAGAAGAGAAATTTGTTCAAAAGGATTTATCCCTTTAAAAATTATGAAAAAATTTAAATTTACTAAGTCTACAGATTATCACAAAGTAATAGCTAGAATAATAAAATATAATACCAAACATTATGCCATATTTTCAAATGATAGGACTATTATTTTCTTTCTTCACTTATAATTAATAGAAAATTTTGTAGTTTGAACCCCGGATTTGTATGATGATTTATTTTTTCTTAAATGTGTCCTTCTTAGAAATATTGTATGAAAAGGAATACATTGGTATCATTTATCACTTAAAAGTACCAAGGAAACGATCGATTAACTTAAATAATGTTAGAAAATGCTATCCTGTGTTCGATTATTGTGTTCAGATGACATTATTAACATTATTTAAATGATAACATTATCATACGTTAAATGAAGGCTTTTTTAAATTTCATTTCATGAATTGAATCAATAACAGGCCTTGAGTGACAGGGAAGTCACGCTTCAAATATCGGCTAAGTGTAGCTAGATTCTTGAACAGATTCTCACTCTATTTGCATGCACATTTAAGTACATTCCCTCTAAGTTATCACTTTTACATCACTATTCTAATATCTAAAAAATAAATCCACAAATATCCGAAACAGGTAGAAAATCATGTTGCACATAAAACACATTTTATCTTATGTCATCAATTGGATTAATTTATGAAGGAAAGTCCTTTTGAACTTTAACCTATAAATACATCGTGGGTTTTGTTAAATGTATCTAGTTGGAAAAATAATTTCCCCTAGCAATGTATTGTTCGACCAAACAATAATTTCATAACATGGCATTGCACTTAGCATTACCATGAAACTCAATGACGCTGATCTAGCCTCAAACATTCAAGGAGACGTAGATAAATGTGTATTTTTGTGAATGTACATTACATCATCATTTTAATAAATCTGTCAATATATACCAACGAGTTATAATCAATAAGATTAAAGATAAAACTGATACAAATAAATGGTACGGAACTCCAAAAGGACTTTCTAGCTTTATTGTTTAAAAATGGAAATATTTACTCAAAACTCGTAATATATAATAAACTAAATAATATTAACTAGCAAAACTAAGCATAAATTTCGCTATACTTAAGTAAAACTTTTTTTAGTCCTGGTTTTAATTTTTTTAATTGTAATTAAAAACTAAATTAATTAAATAAAAGATTAATGTCCACATTTGTATGTTTGGACCAATAAAAAATATAAATATTGGGTCCACAAGGGTCAACACTTCGAATTAAAATGTAACTTCCGGTTAAATATTTTCACATTTTATTAGGTGTTGCAATTCTTCAGGTCATCGCATTGATATACAATTCCTTATTTATAAATTTTGATCAATATAAGATGTAAATATTGATTATTGAGTCTAAGATGGAGATAGATTATTGTTGTACAAACATTTCTCCTAAGAGATAAAAGGATAGATAATACATTTTTGAGAGACTTACTTATATTTAATTATTATATGGCATTAATTAATCATTAAGTAGTATCTCTTTACAACTAATGCTCACAAAATTATGTTAATATATTTGCCAATATCTCAGAAAATGTTGATTTTATAAAAATATATTTTATATAAGAGTTTTTAATTTTTAATATTACTACAATTTTGAAATGATGAGTTATTTAGTATCTCAAATATTTTATATACGGAAATTCCCGCTTCTGAAAATTACCCTAAGAGTCTTTACATGGGAAAATGATAATATCCAGATTATTTATAATCTCAATCAACGGCTGGATACAAATATTAATCAAAATCTTTAGAGCCGATTTTAAGAAAATCGACTTTTTCTCTTTTGTTTATTTTCTAAACTACTCTTTATTTTGTAGTTAAAAAGACACACAGACCGAAGGCATTACAAAAAAACACTTTTTAGGGTTCGAGAGATCATGAGACGTCGACATCCATCAACATTTCGGGTTAGATTATTTTTACGGTCGCAATAATTTACCTTTAGAGCTCAAAATTTAAAAAATACAAATATTTGCGTATAAATTTAAAGTGATTTTTTTTATAAAAATGTATTTCTTTTAAAATATTAGTATTATAAATATATATGAAATCACTTATCATTGCAAATATGTATATCACATTCACGCATTTGACCGGAGCCCTTAAAGTCATTTTGCCGACATAAATGCCACATAAATGTTTAAAAATAAAATGTAACCAAAACGTCGAGATTCATCAAAATCTCGAATTCGATATTTTGACAATCACAATACTTTGTCTAACTGTACGATAGCGAGGAAGTTAAAATGATTTCATACAAACAACAGGCATAGATCTTTATCTAAAACTATTTTACAGATAGTGTGAAGCAAGTTGGTCTATACTTCGTCTCTAAGGAAACATTCTGTTGAATTTTCCCACAAATTCAAACTTATTTTAACCTATGTGCTTAGTTATTAGAAGGTTATAGATTTAAGACACACATTTTTGTTATTTTATAATCTTTTTTTGTGCTCTCTCAATCTTTCTCCAAACCTAGGCCAAACTCATATAAATAGGCTAAGAATAAGTGACTAAAAATTTTGAGAAAATGCATATATATTGTTGAGTGGATGTAATGTCGAAAAATATCTTGGCATAGAAAATTAGCCCTTCTCGCCAATATTCAAACGTTGACATCTTCTACGCCATTAAACCAGATACAACGAGACTGATGGCTTGCTACACGTATCGTGGGGTTTGTGTGTGTCATAAAGTTCGGGATTGTTAAGCTTTGTTTGGCCTTGAAAGTGTCTTATTGAGATTAAACCACACAATCAACAATAAGGGGCTGTGGAACAGTATGGACAACACCTATTCCCTAGTGTCTCCAATTACCAATGATACAAGTGAACTGAGCAAGGTGACAATACTGAGATAGCTTTAGTACAACTTTTATAGGAAGACCTACGTTAGATGAGCAAAAATATCTACTTTCAAGTATTAATACCTTGATTCATGTTAACTGAATCTATCACTCTCGATACTATTAAAACCCATAAACTATCTTAAATATGTGTTATATAGTATTATGTGTTATATTATAATGTTATCAAGACTGGCTGCATTTTTTAAAATATTTATAATGGGCTCTTCCTATTATTATTATTATTATTATTATTAGCACCACGTCTTACTACCCGTTCGGGTTATACACACATACGCTAATGTGTAATGTTAGGGTGATTGTGAGATGAAATGGAGGACCTACAGTTTAACGTGGAATCCAACCACGGTGAAGGCCTGGCATTACCCACATTCACAAGATGTCTTGTCAGAGGTGAAGGAAGGGTTTGGTAATCAGATAAATCTTTGCCGGGACCGAGGATTGAACCCCGGCCGCCAGCATAAAAGTCCGACACCTTACCCCTAGACCGCCAGGTCACCTACTTGAATATAGTTCTTTTGGGGATCTCCAAAATGTGATGTTACTGTGGGTCTCTAATCCTATCTCCACGTTTATGTATTACACTTATTCTAGAACTGCTCTCATAGTAACCACCTCTTATATTAATCCCTTAATAACCTTGCCGTTAAACGTAATAGTAATTCAAACTTTAGCTAAGTGTGTTTATGCTAAATAATAGTCGTAAGACTGAAAATTGGATAGAACTAGGATTATGTGAATCACACTATTGTGATGTTTTAGATAATTACAGACAAGAATTGAAAACAAATACATGTTTGTGAACGCAAATACAGCGATTATTCTTGTAAATTATACCTCTTAATCATCCCTACTCCTCTGGTACAAAATATTTGCGTATAATTTGGATGGGTAGTAATATGTGTATAAGAGGAAAAAAAATGGTACCGGTTTTATATTATAAGCAAAGAACGAATCAGAATAATCTCTTAGTTTTGTTGTTTAATCAACCAGTAAAGTTAACTTTTACAAACATGTGGTATTAAAATACAAATAAAAAAAAAATCTTCTTCACCAGACTAATAAGAACTATTTCCAATGTATTAAGTTCTCGTTTTATTTAAATATTATCTACTTTATCGTTATAAATCATACTAGCACAACCTTTATAATTCCATCATTTGATCCAGTAAAATAATTTCACTGACCATATTGACTGCTCCGATGTTTGAGAAATTGCCTCTGTTGAAGACGAGCTTTAATGTGGTTTCGTGAAAGGTTCTGTCATGAAAAAAAAGTAGTAAAAGTTACATTTTCGGTGAATTAAAGAGTAAAAAAAGGGGTACAGAAGATTTCTGACAGGGGTAGTACAATCACATACGACAAATAATTCGGAATCTTTATGGTAATGGTTTTTAAGTATGGTGCTTCGGTGCTTATTCCTTCTAAATAAATTGTTATTCTTACAAACCTCTTTATGAAATTACATTTTATAAATTATTCTACAAAGGAATCACAGTATCATTTCTTACTTTAGATCCCTCTTAAATTTTGTAGTAAATTTGTAATAAATTAACTATTGATAATTTTGTTAATATGAGTGTTTATTTGCCTTGATAAATAAAAAAAAGGCATATAATTGCACTAATATTTATTGTAGAGCAATCAATCGTTTTGGTTTTTATATTTCCTTGGAGGGTGACCTGATGGTCTAGGGTTAAGGTGTTGGACTTCTGAGCTAGGGTCCGGGGTTCAATCCTCGGCCCTCACACAGATTTATCTTATTACTAAACCCTTCCTTCACCTCTGACAAGACATCTTGTGAATGTGGGGAATGCCAGGCCTCCAGCGTGGTTCGGATTTCACGTTAAACTGCAGGTCCTTCATTTCATCTCACATTCACCCTACCATTACACATTAGTGTAAGTGCGTATAACCTGAACGGGTAGTAATACGCGGTGCTAATAAAAATAATATTTCCTTGGAATAAGATTAATTACCTCTAAGCTGCTTATTACCTATAATAGTAGGAGTTATTAAATAGGGTTCACTTTCATCTTTTTCTTATTTCTAGATGATGGAAGTTCAAGGTTTGAAACATCGCCGGATTTACTAAGGTGTGGTTTTCCCAAATGGCTTCCTACTCTCCGGATACGGAAAATATATCCAAGCCATTATCGCTTATCTCGTAACCACCAAGTTGTTATTTACATTACTGTTTCAGTCATATGCTCTGGGTCAGTTTAACCACTAATTAACTGACCTTATTTTAATAACTAGAATGGGCTTGTTAAATTATGAAAAACCAGAAGTGATAGCGTCAGAAAATATAATTTAACAAACAAGTCAACAAATTAAATATTGCATCCTAACTATTACATAATTGTAACTTTGCATAGAGACTGATTCAAAGGACCAAGGTTCAAATCACAATCAGCAACTCTGTTTTTTACAAGAATGTTTTTAACCTTTACTAAATTTCGACCCCTCAGAAAGAGAAGTGTTGTAGAAGATGTTGATAAATGCTGAAGTTTCATTACCCTCTGAAGCAAAACAGTGGTTTACGCGATGTCGACTCTGTCTGTCAGTCTATTGTTTTACGTTTCTGTATCTCAGCCTAAAGCCAAAACCATTTTACTGATCGGGCTAAGGCTTGGTTCTTAAAAGGTTCCCCTGGGGATTATTATGAATTAGATATCCAACACTAACATTAAGGGTAGTTTACTAAAAGGTAAATATAGAAAAAATTAAGTTTCTCACATTACGATCGGAGTACTTTGATTAAACTCGGTATATAGGCACTGTGCAACGTTACAAATTAAAGTGTAACTCTCATTTATCCATGTAAATAAAATTAAGGATAATTTACATGTGGATAAATTTTCAATTTTGCTATTACATCCCCACAACTATTTGAGATACGAAATAATGTATCATTGTAAGGTTGTATCTATATTAAAAATAAAAATATTATATATTAAATATATTTCTATAAAACCAATATTTTCTGAACTAAAATTGTATAGTTATATATATATATTTGTAGATATTTTTGAAAATGAAATAAGTTCGGGTCAGATATTTAGTCGACAAAGTACCCGATGGTCAGGTATAATTTTTCAACATGTATATAACTTTAAATTTTATAAATATATACTATTATTAAAGTTAAACTACATAATAATATAAAACATTGGTGATAGTATTTGTAGATTAAGGTAACCTTTTAAAAAACGATAAAGATATATTCAAAACTAAAAAAGGATACTTCCCTCTTTGTAAATTATACTATTCTACTTATTCTTACGATTCAGATTCTACCCTCTTTTTTTAACCTCCAATACTGTGTGGTTGAGGTAAGGGAATAAAGTGTAAGGATGTGTCGGAGCCGGCGACATTTTAAGTTACGGGCGCTTCTGATTGAGCCCGCCATTACGGCATGGTTATGGCCCTTTTTTTTATGTCTTGCTGTGGTACAGAGATAGACGTCTCCTTTTTTATAGGTTGAATGGTGGGATCCTAAAATCGCAGCCCTTGCTCTTATAAATGGACAGTCACAATAGACGTTCATGAAAAAATGGAAGCAAACAAGCACTTTAACATTTTTCAATAATAATTTGGGAAGAATAAGCCCTACCTTTTATCTAACTTAATTGGTTTATATTTATTAAGAAAAAAACTTATGTTCCTTTGAGCAGATTATTACATTAAAGAAAGAACAAATTTGCACATGTCTTTAATAATATATATTCAAACTCAATGCTTATATAAATAATACTTTTCAACAAAAATTACCTATGCATGCAAATATCCCAAATTCAAGATTCCCACATACCTAAAACTAACCGTATTTGTTGTTACTACGATTATTTTTTATGGATAAAGATAACGTCTGTCTGAACAATTGACTACATAGTACTTGAATAGTGAAACCTTTACAGAACAAAGCCACACCCTAGAGACAGGAGATTGTAATATAAACAGTAACAGATGATTTCAATTCGATCGTCACTAACTCTGCCTTAAAATCTGCGCGAAGAATGATCCTGAGCACGGGTTGAATACCGTATTATTCATGGCACGCTAAGCTAAGGATTTCGAGTTCAATTGCTGGGTCCAGGTGCCATTTTTTCAAGTTTAGTATATTCTACTTTAGCTTATCGACCGCGGCCTAATGGCGGCACTACACGTAGCAGTTTGCAGAGCTGCTTTATCACATCGTTTTGCGGAGATACAAGATTATCGTGTAATATACCAAAACTATCAGTGCACGTATCAGAAATCTGGCATCAAGAATATCAAACTAGTTTGATTTTTTTTGAATGGGTGACTGCTTTCTGGGCCGTGTAGTCGGCTTTCTGCACCTCCAAATTCTGGAATGTTATACCACGTATGCGCGAGCCCGGAGAGGAGGAACATCTCAAATATTTTTATGATCGAAATATCGCAAGTAATCTTAGTGTGACACTTAGTTTCTCATGTGGAGATTGAGTCTTTCTCAAAACGGTATCTTTCTTTAGTCAACCGCTGAGATACGATACTTTTAGGCGTTTTGATTAATACGAAGATAATTCCAAAATTCATCAGAATCTGATTTAGTCAGAATCTTCAGTGTTTGACACAGTGTTCCATTTTAACACTAAATATCGACATCACACACAATTATTTATGTATTTTACGACACCACGAGATTTCAAACTCTGGTTAGTATCAGTAGAATATAAGCAAAACTTCATCCTTTTGTTGTTGACAAGACATCTTGGTACGAAGTATGCAAAGAAAAAAAAGGTTTGCACGATAAAATACCTCTTCCCCCATTGAACTGTAAGATGATAATTCGTTGGAAAGTAGCGTGTGTGTAATTGGTTTCTCATATCTGTCAATTCGCAGTACTGCAAAACAACGTCAGATAGCAGTGCTGCACACCACTACGTGTAATGTGGCCGTGTAGATATATTTTTACAAATATAAATATTTAAAGGGGTATATAAATTAAGATAGTGTCTGTACAAACGCGAATGAAAGATGAGAGAATCACAGTGACCAATCATATTTGAGATACCATTCTAGGTGCTCTAGGACGAGATTCAAAACTCAACCTTACCATCATATTAAAGTTATGTTATTGCAAACCTAACGCCTTAGATCATGTTACCAATCACTGGAGTCTGGAGAAACCTATAAAAAATACAATGAATTTGAGTTGTATAATAGCAAACATTACTACTGGGTGAAAGGTCATCTTTGAGTTGTAGAAATTGTCACCATTGGGAAAAAGTAAGAGATGCAGATCTTATCAGTTAGTGCAGTTTACACGCCTGTGTATACGTGGTCTAAATGTTTCTATTTTTTTAATAGGAAGCCCACTTTTGACCATCAACATTTATTATAAGTCACTAGAATTTATTAACTATAAAGTTGATCAAAAAATATCAAAAATTCAAATCATACTTTATTATGAATTACAGTGTAGTTTTTATATACATCACTACCTAAACGGAGTAAGAATATAAATAACATAACTATAATATTCTTATTCCTGCCAGTGTAGCAAAATGAGTTTCCAGTTTTCAAATAGCCGGATTGTTATGAAAATCTGCCCGTGATTTTGCCGCTGTCATAGAGGTTGGGATTAAAACGAGACCCGCCTCGGTGGTGTAGTTGGCTAACGCGCTTGTCGTGTTGAAACTCGCCTACTGAGGATGGGGAGATCAAGGTTCGAGTCTCGGTCGGGTGAACTGGGGGTGGTTTTTCCTAAATGGTTTCCCACTCTCCCTCCACGCAAATTCGGGTTCACTTCCTCTAATTTAACCTTCCCAAGTCCTGATCCATTAGAGTAATTAGTACTTAAAAGCGTATAACCCGAACGGGTAATAAGACGTGGTGCTAAATATTATTATTAAAACGAGGATGGATCTACTGAATTTTTTTTTCAAAATGATTTCTCAATCTAACTTCTTCCTACCTTCATCCAAATGAAGATACCCTCCATTTAGCCTGAAATTTAAAAAGCTCACCTTACATGGTTTAACATCTGATACAAGACCATAGATTTATCTGCTTAAGTAATAATGCTACCTTTCAAGATTTACGGAGTGGTAGTAACTTCTTTCAATTCTATCTTTATCATTCCTAGCCTATTTACGACATGAAGGGCTAGTTTTATAATATTCATATTGTTAGCGACACCTCACTCTCAGTGTTTAACTAAATAAAAGACACCTACTCAGACTCGAATAGAGTGGGCCAGTTTTATATGTAAAACTTGCCCATTCCATTCTGGTATGAAAATCTGTGATCCTACATTTACTATAATACCGCACTTAAAGCGTGCACAATATGACTATGAAACTGGTCCAAGGATTTAGTAGCCTTAATATATATTAAGACGCTGTATACAAAATACAACTTTTTATTATTCGGGAGTTGTGTCTTAAAAATGTTATTTACTAATATTTTTAGGGATATAGACAAAGATAAGTTTGGATTTTTAAGATATCTACAATCATTTTCCTTTTGAGAGGAGGTCGAATAAAACATTCAATAATGGTTGCAGGTCAAGACTATATATCTGCAGGTTTATATAATCCATGGTGTATTTATTGTACGTGCACAAAAGTAAGGTTCGTCTATGTATTTTTGAATAACATTTTAAAATAACAAACCTTCATCAATGAGTTCTACAATACTTCCAGTGCAGCTATTTGCTAAAACATTGTTGAATAGACAATTCAATTAATAAAATATGCTTATATTATCATTATTTTAACAAATTTTGTATTGAAATTAAACATTATGATTAGCTACAATTACATATTTTAAGTAGCTTACTTTCTCTTATGTGTTTAAATATTTTTTTATTTTAGTGTGGTAATAATTTTAAAAGCTACTCTTTATTACATATTAAATGGAGTCTTCTGGTACAGTTGGAATGCCTTCCCCTATTCTAGGAATTTACTGCATACTTAGTTTGTTTTTATGAGTTTTGTCTTACATTCAAACTACCAGCTTGACAGATTACAAAAGGAGTTTAAATAAGCCAAAGTAAATTCTCTTCCAAAACATAGGTACTACACACAGGCTTAAAATAAAAAATATTGTAATAAAATTATTGTTTCCGCAGTATTAAAAATATATATTTTAAACTATCGCCGTTTTTAAATAAATATATAGTAATACTAGCTCGACATATTTGGAATACCCATTACGATCTAATTTTACATTGTTTTAGCAAATAGTTTTCGAATTAAAATAGAAAAATCTGGGTTCTGACTATGAGAGTAAAATTATTTTTCCAAATTTGTTTTAAATTTAAATCCGATTATATTAAAAATAAATATTTTAAATTGAATTTTATTAGCTTATTATATTTGTTAGAGCCATTTTCCTTGTAGTAAAATATAAAATTATATTTTATCATATTATTTTAATTACATTAAATTAGTTTAAAAATGATACCTGAGACCCTGAAATTATTTAAAGGTGTATATTTTTTGCACTACCTTTTAGTACCCGTTTGGTTTGTATGCATAAATACTAATTAGGCTAATTTTTAATATATGGGGAAGGTTTAATTAAGAGGAAGTTTACCCACATTGGCATGTAGAGAGAGTGAGATAAAATATTTTGTAAGAACCACCCCTAGTTCATCCAACCGGTATACTAACCCTGATCTCCTCGACAATGGCAGTATCGTCTCTTGTGAGAGTGACGCCCCAGATCAGTAAAATCTGATTTTGACAAAATGTTAATCCACGAATATATTTTTTCTTGTATCTAGAACCATATTGGGCTATCATCCTGCTGGGAGGATTGTGCTAATCCTATTGACGAGAGATTTTGGTGCAACCAATTACCTTTTTTGTTTTGTTATAATACCAGGATTAGTTAGTTTTAAGTAATAACCAGTGAGTTATAATTAATGTTTTGGCTGTCTCAAGAAGAGGGTGAGTTTTCCCCAAATTGAAAGAAAGTCATGCTTTAAAAGCGATAGTAGGCCTACATTTTAATATTAATTTTATACAAGAAAAGTGTATATATTTTAATATATATATTATAAAATGTCTGTTATTACATTTAATTACATTTTATTCATTGTTTGTACAATATAGTATCATCCCCTAAATGAAGCAACTCAACGTATGTATCATGAATAAATTTACAGATTTTGTCACAAAAGTTGACCTATTAATTTAGGTTGTGTATTATACAAAATATTTGTTTTTATAATGTATAATTAATTTTTAATCTATCTCGACACCTTGGTGAGAAAGTATTGTATTCTTCAAAATAATCAAACTCAACATTTTGATAAATGCTAATGTTTCATGACACCCTGAAGTAAAAAAATTTAGTATTTGCAATGCTGTCTGTCAGTACTTTGAGCTAGAGCTGATACTATTTTACCAATTGGGATAAAACTTGGTATCTTGGGCTTTCATAAGGTCCCCTGAGATATTTTAGGAGTTAGATATCCAACCCTAAATTATGGGTAGTTTACTAAAGTGCAGAAAGAAAAAAAAATCATACTTCTTGAAATTTGCGTTTCATATAAAATTTAATCAAAATAGTTAGACACTATTTATCAATATAATCAAGACGGCAGTTCTCAATTTCACATGAAAATGACTTTGGGGTTATTAATAATACTTGGCATTGCGTCTTACTACCCGTTCAGGCTATATATATGCTTAAGTACTAATTACGCTAATAGATTAGGAATTGAGAAGGTCGAATTTTGAGAAAGTGAACCCTCATTTTCATGGAGGGAGAGTAGAAAACCATTTAGGAAAACCCCCAGTTCACCCAAGCGAGATTCTAACCTGAATTTTCCCGTTCTTGGTGGTCTAGATCAACACCAAACTGTCGCGTTAGATAACTACGCCCCCTAGGCGGATAGTACTGTTAAATATAACAATATTTTTATAAAAACAATAGTTTCTTAGCTGTAAGCAAATATATAAATATAATTTATTTTTTTATTCGGGTCTTTGAAAATGAATTTGATTTTTATGATTTTTGGTGGACAAAGATGTTTCTCTTTCCTCATTGTTTCTGTAACAATGATCTTAGTCTAAATGCCATAAAGCAAGTAACAGTGAATATTATTTCATTTATGATCTTTGTTGTAGTGTTTCTACAATAATGTATAGACCTATTATTTAGTTTTACAAATATTATGAGTTTCTAGTAAATGTATATTTTAAGATAAAAGCTGGAGAAAGTATTTGCAGTGCACCGTACCATTTATTTAATTATAGCTAATATCCAAGTTGATCTTTCCAATTCCCTAGAGCATGTTCTAAAAAGTAATTTTTTATAAGATATGTGGGTGAAATATTATTTTATATAATATTTTTTTATGGTTCGTAAAAGTTACATCATATTTATTTAATAAAAGAAACGTTATTGAATAATAGGAGCCTAAGGCACTAGGCTGGCAATAAACGAGAAGTCTGGCCAGCCAAACCAACATGCCGCAACTCCCACCGAGTAGAGTCAAATAATTCTGCTCTGTAAGATACTCTAGGGCTTTCTATCTCTAGCTCGCGTTACTGAATCTAAAATGATAATCATAAAGTATATTTCAACCTCTAACTTTTAACATCGAATCTTACTATCGATTAGAGATTTGCGCTTATCTACTTATTATTATTATTATTATTATTATTAGCACCGCGTCTTACTGCCCGTTCGGGTTATACGCACTTACGCTAATGTGTAATGATAGGGTGATTGTGAGATGAAATGAAGGACCTACAGTTTAACGTGTAATCTCGAACCACGGTGGTGGCCTGGCATTCCTCACATTCACAAGATGTCTTGTCAGAGGTGAAGGAAGGGTTTGGTAATCAGATAAATTTGAGGCGGGACCGACGATTGAACCCCGGCCACCAGCATATAAGTCTGACACCTTACGCCTAGACCGCCAGGTCACCGTATTTACTAATTACTTTAATGTGTTAAGGATGAGGAAGATTGAATTTAGAGTAGGTGTACTCGCATTTGCTTGGAGAGAGAGAGAGAGAGAGAGAGTGGAAATATTTTATAACAAATCACCCTCAGTACATCCTAAAGGGATCAAACTTCGATCTCCTCGTCATCAGCAGTCCAGTCTATTGCGAGTGTGATGTCTTAAGAGTTTATACTATGGTGCCCCCTAAGCAGTTTCTTGATTTAATATGTAACTGTGAATTTTTGTATGAAAGGTTATTAATTACTGGTCATTTTGTCAAAAAATAACCTATAATTACAGTTTGCAGCTAGTAGTAATTTTAAAATAACTTCTGCCTCTTTGACAGACAAATAAGATGATGTTGTAACTAGTTTTTGTTGGCTTTCGTCAAGAAAATCTTATAAGTTAAATATAAATTTTGAAAAATATTTTCCTTTCCCATCAAATGATCCAATATTTGTACAGGTTTGCACCTTAAAATATCATCTATTGTGTTTGAGTAAGGTAATTTGTCAAACCAAAAATAACGCATAAACCATCTTTCACCTATAACTCCTGTGGTTTTAAACCATCATTTCTGCATAATTTACGTCCAAACGCACATACCCAGGTTGCATACAGCCATGCTATCGAACAGGGTGTGAGCCTGTTTTAAAGATAATTGGGCGAACTATAATATGCCACTTTGTTCGTATCATGAATATTTCCCGTACTGTGATTGGCTACGGTCCACTCTACCACGTATGCCGCATTTAAACAACGTATGCATGACCACAGTAATGGGTCCTCTGTGTGTGTGTGTGTTATCTGTGACAAATGAACAACAGTAGTGCGTTGAAATTTATACTCACAAAATTGCTTCATACATTTCAGCCTGGTTTGTGTCTAAAATATTTCTGACTTTGATTGTTTGGATTCTCAATGGTCGATACATTTCTAATTATGATACAGTATTTAAAAATTAATATTTATGTGCTTCTGGACACATTTTGCACTTAAGTTTAATGACTTTAAAAAAATAAGTTTAACCTAGAAAAGCATAAATCCAATTATCTTGTACAAAAACACAACCATTTTGCAAGTATGATTTCATAGGTAGGTAGCAAAATTATTATCTTGAATATAGCACACTGCTAAGTAAATTGGCATTTTTTTAAATAATGGTGATTTGGTTCATATTTTTATAATTCGCAGAGATCATACAAAACCAATTTATTAGGCCTACTTCAGTTTTATAAAATAAACTGAAACTTAACACATTTATAAGCGAAAATGTAATAGTTCTGTAATGAATCTCCTTTAATATAATAGTTAATATGATTGCATGCGTGACAGAAAAGGATTATTTGATTGTTTGTATATTTGTGATCTCCTGAATGAATTTATGGAGCTACAATGATTTTTTATTATGTGTTTTTCAATATTATTTTCAACTTGGTTTTTATACCTGTTCAATAATTATAAATTTTCATATTAATCCTATCTGTTGAAGCTATTCTTATATTTAAAATGTCATCAAACTGTTAGCTTTTCTTGTCTTGTGCATTTAGGAAAAATCTCGTATATAATGATGTTTATTTTAACACCGAGTCGTACTACTCGTTTGGTTTATACGCTTCTATATGTTAAACTGTGCAAATTGTTTATCATTTATATTAGTGTAAAATTATTGAATTAACTTTAAACACTATTAAAACCTCACTAATAAACGTTACATATAATCCTTTCTTGTATTAATGTTGGTTTTAATAAATAAAAAACCCATCGACTTCAACCTATAATTTTCAATATTTTCTTACAGTTTTTCTTCTGTCGCTACGTCTTACTACCCGTTCGATTTATACGCATACATTTACAAATTATGATAGTGCGTTTGGGATGTTGAGGTTTGCATCTAAAGGAATGGTAGCAGCATTATCGTAAAGGGAAATTGGATTTTTTAACACCCTCACGACACCCACCCAGAATTTAACCCTGACATTCCCATCATTAGTAGTTAAGTCTATTGGGAGTGTAACACTTTAGACCGTTTGACCACTTTAGCGGTGGCTTTACACATTTTAAATTGAGATATATTTTAGTAAATGTGTGTTTCATCATTTTAAATGGTTCATTTAATCTACACTAATATATTGAAAGTAAATGTCAAAATTATAGACTTAAACATTTTACATTAACTATCTTTTACATAGATTTCAATTTGTAAGCTTGCACATTATCATGAAATATTAGTCTTCATAAATATGCTCTTTCTAATAGTTCAAATGATTGAACTCAATTTTCAACTAAATTAAACCAATGCATACATGCATTTCGTCAATTACTGTCTTTGACGAATAATGGATTTGGTAATAGAGTGACGACACGCCATTGTGGTCTTCCCAATCGACCGAATAGCCACTTTGCAAAGTTTCCATTATGTTTGGTCAAAGACAAACACATCATTATTTTCCATTAAGCCTTTTTAATGCTTTAAAGTCATTCTACGTTGAGCTAGAATTGTCAATGAGAAGTCAATATTTTAAAAAATGTGACATGCTAAGGGATTTATTTATTTTTAAATTTATATAATTCATTATCGTGATCAATTAGTAGTTACAAAATATTCCTAAAAGGAATCGTTTATCAGTAAGTTTGACAACTGGTATATATTAACATATTTTACGGCACAATTTCTTAGAAGCTAGCTGGGTTATACTAATATTAAAGTTGGAAGGTATTAGTATTTATAATTGAGAGAAACCTATCTTGTATTTTTGTGGAGGAGTAGGAGGAAAACCTGAATTTAGAATTACTTAAGTTGACTCAGAATTCGAGGAGTTATGTTCACAGTTTCTAAAAATCATACCAAATAATATAAACACCTTTATATGCGTGCCTTCTGATGTGGTTAATGTTTTAATTCAAATGCTAAAACAATATCAACACCTTTATCTGTGTGCCTTCCGAAGTAGTTTATAGTTTAATTAAAATATTAAAACAATATCAACACCTTTATCTGCGTGCCTTCTGAATGGGTTATTGGTTTGATTCAAGTGCTAAAACAATATAAACATCTCTACCTGCGTGCCTTCATAAGTAGTTTATAGTTTAATTACTAAAACAATATAAACACCTTTATCTGCGTGCCTTCTGAAGTAGCTTATAGTTTAATTAAAATAATAAAACAATATAAACACATTTATCTGCTTGCCTTTTGATGGGGTTAATGGATTAATTCAAATGCTGAAACAATATAAACACCTTTATAATGCGTGCCTTCTTATTGGGTGAATGGTTTAATTCTATTAATGCTATTCTATTAATGCTATTGATAGAAAGAAGAGTTATAAGGTATAGGCCTCCAACTATTGCTAAACGAGGGTGTTAAATCAAAAGCTTAAAACATATATTTGCACGTACAAAGACTCTATCATTGATATCTGCGTCACTGTTATTATTTATATATATTTATATGTTTAAGGGCCCGGTCAATGGTCGTTGGAAGTGAAGAGTCGCGTCAGCGCCAGCCCCCAATCAACGTTAGCAGAAGAAAGCTATTGAGTTTTACTTGGTCTTGGTGGCTCAGTCAAATCTACAGTGTTGCCAGAGTTGTAGGTACTTTAGAGCCCACCTCTACCCATCACCCTTCCAAAGAGTGATCCTGAGTTGGCAAACAAAGATCTAATCCTCTGCAACCTTTATCTCAGGTAGCAATCACATTCGTATTGAAAGGAGTCAGAGTCCAAAACTTGTACAAATCCTTGACTAGGGCTGTTAGGGGCAATAACCTAATATTGTCCCGAATAGAAGGCAATTCATTTGTCAACTGGCTTGGGCTTTCATTGAAATTCATCCTGGCCATAGCATACACAAATCTGAAGTTTTCAGGCTCTTACATAATATGTCCATTCGTAATAAAGTTGGGGTATAGTCTAGTTTGCCAGTGATGGGGAGGTTGAGGCTTCAAATACCGGCTGGGTGTATGCCCAGATAGAGTGTTTTATAAGGTTTTCCACTTTATCTTCACACAAATGTGACTAAATTTTTCTAAAATCTACTTTATCAAGCTACTGCTCTCAGAATCATTTTATTACAACTGAATCAATATGTATGATTTTTTTTTAAAATATTTAACTTACTGATTGTAATAGTCACGGTCTTACATACTAATTAAACTCTAAAAAAATTATAGCATTCAATTTCCCATCCATTAATTTAAAGCTATAGTAAGACTCAGTGANAGTCACGGTCTTACACACTAATTAAACTCTAAAAAAATTATAGCATTCAATTTCCCATCCATTAATTTAAAGCTATAGTAAGACTCAGTGACCAAATAAAAAGTATATCTAAATTCTAGTATGTCCTTTTAGCACTAAGCTTAGCACTATTATTAACCCCAACATTCGACTCCCCTATTGCAACACAGTAGAATGGTGCTGTAATGGACATATACCTTTCCTTCCCTTCTAAGCCCCTCTTCCACAAGTATAGCTTTTTTTTTGCACGTAAATTTAACACCCACTACAGGCCTTTTGGATAAACACGGGCTTGTGAGTTTATTAACTGGTGTTTTAATTCGCAGTTTAGGTCCAACCACATGTAACGACGTTGCTGCCGTGTTTGACCACTCCGTGCCGTTGAGATGGAGTAGCTGAATTTTTTTTAAAGCGCAGTATGATTGGAGCAAGGAGTATAGATTATACAGAAAAGTTACAAATTGATTTTTCATATATTCGATGGTTAAATTTTATAATTTAATTAGTTAATTTATTATCTACTCCCGTAGTAAAAGCTGTTACTGTTTTCTATTATTGTGTGAATTTGTACTGAGACATTAACTGGGTGACTTCCATTTTCCTTGATCCTGTGGGTCTTCATTCATCTTTTAGTATCCTCCCTTCCTTGATATCTGTTAGAATTCTTATTCCTTTTCCCTCTTTTTTTTCTCTATCTTCCCCTACATGATCCTCTTCATTAAACAAATCTTATATAGTGTGTTTTTCAACCAAGGCGTTTTTCTCTTCCTTAACATTCCTATCATGTTCCTCTCCTCTCCTACCATCCCACACCTCCTCATTCCTAAACCTGTCCATCCTTTTCACCCTCTTTACTCTTCTCCACAACCACATTTCAAAACCCTCCAAATACGTTTGTTTCCTCTTTCTGATTGTCCACATCTCACATCCATACATCACCACACTTCACACGAAACATTTTACAAACATCTTTCTTGGCTCAATCGGGATTTTTCCATCTGTCAGAAATCCTCTAAATCTTACGTATGCTCCCTTTCCCATGGTTATTGTGCTTTTATCTTCCTCCGTATAGTTTCAATTCCAAGTCACCAAACTTCCCAAATATTTGAACGACATTACTTGTTCTCCCCTTCAATCAATATATTAACATTGCCTTCTTACTTTCCAACTCTCACAGCATTTTCATATTACCGATGATAACTTCATTATTATATTAATAAACTAGAGTTTTATGTTTTAATAGCAAGTCTATAGTTTTAGTTTCATTAAAATTAAATAAAATTAAAACTATTTTCAAACTTTACTTTAAAAGAAAGATGCTGTAAATAAGAGCTACAAAACAAGATTTAGATTTTGCCACTGAGCAACTAGCTTTTAGCTTGAATTTCGATTATAGGCTATAAATTAAATATTAGCAGGATAAACATATATAGGTTTGTATGCCTGCCTCGTGCCATGAGGGTGCATATTCCTAAATGACTTCCCACGCTCCAGCCATGCAAAATGGATACATTTCCTCTAAAGTCAATCTTCTTAATTCCTAGCATATTAGCTAGTTAATACACATCTGTCAATGTTTATAAATATTATCAATACTTGTAAAATAACCCAAATAATAAAGTAAAATTTTATCAATTTTGGTCACAAAAAATATATTTGAGATTCCTTTATTTTTCTTCTCACCAAAATCAGGATATACCTGTTCAAGTTTTATGCAAATATGATAAATACTCTTATGAGGTAATGAGGGAAACCATCCTCAACAAATTCTTGTAGGAACGGAACCCAAAACTCCCAGACAAGAAAAGACCAGTCTAGCATAAGAGTGATGCTTTAGACCATTCGAATAAGAACTGGTTTAAAATATATATTTGTTTTGTTTGCTCCATGCCTTATTACCCGACGAAGATATCAATATCTCTTGGGGAATCTATTATATCAGTAGAATTTGGGAGTAATGTACCCAAATTTACATGTAAGAGAAAGTGAGAAAACATTAAGGAATACATTTTATATCCCCAGGTCTAGCTCCTAACATGACCTTTCCGTTAAGTTAAAACAATTTTATGGTGAGAACTATGTATTAATCCTCGCTACCCACTATATGACAAAAACTATATTATAATTATAATTTATTTGTCCTAGATTAGCTCATGGTTTTATTTTTTTAGTAGCCTATAATATCGTATCTGATTTGAAGAACTAAATTAAACCAGATAGTTTATATTATTATAAGATTCCCAAATACTCCTTTCTCTTAATTATTGTTCTTCCCTTTTGTTTCCTCTTCGTTCTTAGTTTGCTTTAGAATCATAGAGAAGAGAGAATAAATGAATTCTATTCTCAGGGCAATACAATGAGAAAAAGAAAGGGATTTCGAACGATTTGTTGAAATTGTTTCTCGAATGTCATTACCCTGTTTTCGGAAGGAGGGGAAAAAAACAAACTGCAAACAGCCTTATACTAAAAGGAAATCAAGTAATAGATGGTTGAATTGGGGTTGGAATGGGGTGGGGGTGTGGGGGTGGGGAGTGTTTCTTAGCACTGCCGGAAACATAACAAAACAAGAATACAGTACTGGAGTGGGTTTGGATACTATTGAACGGTTTATTAAGCTTTAAAAAATACAGAGTGTATATTTTAAGTCCTCAAGAGTTTCCGTAAAAAAATAAATATAATAAGACAAAGGCTATATTTCTAAGAAGTTTACTGTATCATTAAAAGTTACAAAAAAAAGTTTTAAGATGGTTGTAATAAATATAATAGAACGATTTATTGATTAATAATTTGACTTAAATTATATTTAGTCGGGTATCTAACATTATTATTTTTAGATTGACTATTGATATAATTTGCTCACAGTGGAGTCGTCCGATAGTACAGGAGGTGGGGGGGGGGACTGGATAGAAATACCTCAAGATAGGGATATGGTGTAATGAGGGGGGACTGGATAGAAATACCTCAAGATAGGGATATGGT
>CABFOV010000119.1:230506-266484 GCA_902141375.1 Timema poppense
AATCCGAACCACGGTGGAGGCCTGGCATTCCCCACATTCACAAGATGTCTTGTAAGAGGTGAAGGAAGGGTTTGGTAATCAAATAAATCTGTGCCGGGACTAAAGATTGAACCCCTACCCCCAGCACACAAGTCCGACACCTTACCTCTAGACTGCCAGGTCACCTAATGTAGATATGAGAATAACACAGCGTTAAGTTCTTGGACGGCTGTAGCTTTAGATAATTGACAATGACACACCGGCTTATCTGCAAGTCACTAAACATCTTCTGTAGCCAGGCAACTTCCAAATATATTTGTATTCCCCTTCATATTTATTAAATATGTATTTGCATTAGTAATCTCAGATCTTAATGCAATGCACAAGTGGGGAACTGATAATTAGTTTTTATTAATATTGGTAAATCTCAATTTATTACTATAGGCTCAAATAAATTCAATTACACCATTAACATTTTTAATATCCCTAATGAATAAATCTTTTCGTGCCTGTGGTCAACAAAATGATCTCATACCCTTTATTATTGATAATCTCATATGACTTAAACAAATAACTCATTTTGTAAAAGGGCTTTAGTGTCTTGGCACTTTTAAAGCGACTTGATAATTTTCTTTTCAAGCTCTTAAAAAAAATTCTTGTTCTAACTTTAGTTCTTCCTCGCCTTGATTACTGTGGCATAATTTCCCATGACATGAATGTTGAATTGGCAAATAAATTACAAAAACTTCAAAATACGTGTTTATCTTTGACTTGCAATCGCGTGACAACATTTCTATATTTTTATAATAAACTTGAATGGCTACCATTTAGGGATGTATGGCATCTGCATTCTTTGGTAATGACAAAGAAAATAGTGTTAGCAGAATGAAACTCCTCACATTTAGACCCTCTTCATGCTAATCACGATATATTTACCGTCTCACGTGACACCCACACACTTTCCATCCCTATTCACAAATTTATCTTTTAATCTATCTCTTTTAATGTTACGGGTGCTGTTCCAGGAATACCATATAAAATAACTGCTGCCACTATAAAATCCTTCCAGCATAAGCGTGTTTTTATTTAGCACCACCTCTTACTACCTGTACTGATTACGCTAGTGGATTAGGAATTGGGAGGGTTGAATTTAGAGGAAGGGAACCAGAATTTTCGTCAAGGGAGAGTAAACAATCATTTAGAAGAAAAAAATTTTCACTCGACTGAGATTTGAACCTTGATCTCCCAGTCCTCGACATTATAGCTCAACGCGAATAGCGCATTAGCTAACTACGCCACCGAGACGGGCCATGAGGATTGTTTAACGTACGCGAGCCAATTCTAAATCAACGATGTGAGGGTAAATTAAGGGATAAAATGTGTGAAGTTAAATTATTATTACCGTGCGTAAGAATATATTTAATCTACATAATTACCGTGTTTAGGGTATTGACTGGCAAACCCAATTGGAATAGACCATTGTGAAGACCTAGACGAAGATGGAAATATAACAATATAATTGACCTGAAAGAAGAGAGAGGGTGTAATGATGTAGACTAGAAAGGACCAGTTCAAGATAGGGATATGGTGTAATGAGAGGGATAGAATAGAGCTAGCTCAAGATAGGAATAAGGCATAATGAGGTGGACTGGATAGAACCAGCTCAAGATAGGTATAGGTGGCGTATTTTTTGTAGGTGCGGAAATAAACTTTTAAGTTTCTTGTGCCATAGTGTAAGTATCTTCTTCGGTGGCCGTGCGGTCTAAAGTGTTACTCTAATGTTAGACTAGACTGCCGATGGCATGGAGATTGTGTTAGAATCTTGGTTGGGTGTAATGGGGAGGTTTTCCTTAATTGCTTCCCCCCTCCTCTCTCTTTCTCCACGCAAATCTTAGTACAATTCCTCTAAATTTAACCTTATTCAACCCTAATTCGTTAGAATAATTGGTACATAGTGCGTAAAACCAGAACAGTTAAGACGTGGTGCTGAAAAAAAAAGAAGGAAGTTTATTATATATTATTATAAGCATTGTTTCCTTTATAAATTATTTATGTCATGTTTGAAAATATTATTCGTAGTACATAATTTCATGTAAATGGATGTGGTATGTATATGTGTTCTATTGTCTTTCTATCTTTTATTTAGTACTGGCTTTCTCATTAATTTTATTTTAATATGTCCAGAAATGTACAATTATGTGAAGAACTCTATTGTCAATATCTGTTTGAATATTATTATGTGTGTATACATATCTATAGTAATATAATGAAGAGTTTGTGTGTATGCCTGTCATGAGCTTTGCGCGGTATCTACCTCCCACAGAGCAATGAAATATAAATATTAATAGCCCGTTAGAAACGAGTATTTGCATTGTCAAACTTTAAATTTTGATTATAATCTTTTAATTAACAAAAAACCGAAAAAATGAATGACTATCCATGCCGCGAGAAAGATGTACTTATACATTCCACACAGTTGTTTAATACGGGTTTTGGTAGCTCATGTGTAAAATTATGACCCCCTAGTAGCCGGGATTTTAAAATGTAGACTATCCCCTTTTTAAGATTTTTACCCTTTTAATCTAATTAAACCTTTTACCCTATTTAAAAATTAATTATATTTTATTTATAATATTTCGACATCTTTAGTCCTTTTTGTACTATTTACACCTTTTTTCACATTTATATCATTTTTACATTAAAATATTTCTCCGGAGCTAAACCGAATATTTAATGTAAAAATGTGCCGGAAAGGGCAAAAAGACCGAAAAGGGTAAAGATATAAAAAAGTAAATATAGTTAATAATGGGTAGCTAGACCTAAAGAACAAAAATTGCAAAACTTTTTTTAAATAATGAAAATGTTAAAATGGTCTAAAAGGGCAAAACTGAGCAAAAATATCTAAATTAAGAAACAAAGTAGAAATGGAAAAAAAAATCACATGAAAATAAAAAGGGCATAACTGTTAAAGGGGGTAAAAAATAAAATGATTAAAAACCAAAAACGGGCCAAAAATAGTAGAATGAAATGTTAATAGGATAACAGGTGAATAGCGTATACCTGGTAGAAAGGGTTGAAAGTGAATAACTTTAGGCTAAGTAGTGTAAAAATTTATCAAATGTTTTAAAAGTGCAAAAAGAGAATAATGGGTAAACGTGGTATAAAAAGTTCAAAAGGGTGGACAAATGTAAACGGAGTTAAAGCCCTTGGCCATGTTGAGTGCAAGTCTAAAACCTATTCTGTAGGATGGTGGGCAGGAGTGTGAACGGCATGGCGGGACTTTACAACTGACCAAAGTATCCTTCCGCGTCAACAAGAACAGGTGGATCACAAAAACCGTAGATGGAGCTAGCTAACGGACAGGTCTTGCGGAAATTTTATACGTGGAAATATCAGTTTTTTCGAGAACCAGTGAAATTTTTATGTTAATATTTTCAACGCCCCTTCTAAGATAATGTATATATGTTTTATTAAACTTTACATTTTCTTATTTTGTGTTATGACGCCGGCAGTTTTCTATTGAAAATGTTAATTTTATGGATATTTGATCATTGTTAAATTATAGAGGAGGTGTGTATATAAAATGTATTACTTAAACAAGATGCTTTTATTCTTTAAACAAACCGTTTTCGAAAAGAAAACTGCAAAATAATAAAAGTTCTTAAATATAACCGTTTGTTCTCATGGCTCTGCAGTTCCACGCCAAATGAAAATGGCCAATCGCCTTAAGAGTCTAAACGGGTTAATGCGATAAATGCGATAAAAAAAAATCATAAATTAAATTTGATTGTTTACAACACTTTAACAACTAATTATTTATGCTTTGACTTTCTTCTTTCTTTTTTATCAGCATCAACAGAGAAGAGCTCAAAATATTATATATATATAGACGCTATAACTTAACCCTTAAGAGAAAAGTCATTTTTTAAAACATGTTCACATCTTATCTCTAATTTGACATTGTTTATAAGTCAGCCTACTTCCAAGTTTTGTATCACAATTCAAACCAATAAAGGATTAATATTTAAAGATAATTTAAGATTTTGTTACTATTAACTGTCGTTTATTGTATATACTAAAAGCAACAAAACTACTATATAAATACTCCATGCGATGAAAGGGTACACCAGCTAGTTATAAATAGGCTATAAGTTATATATAATCTTTAAATAATCATTCTAATAACACATAAGTATTAAATGCACATGCATTATTATTAAGGAGTTAAGTGTAAAAACAGGTGCTGGCCTTAAGTTTCCAAATTAAAGACTTTATTTTTATTATTATTATTATTATTATTACCCTTGGGTGTTGCTAATGCTATAAAAAAATTGAGTTCTTCTAGATGTGCCGGTACAGATGGAATTCCAAGTTTTATTGTTAAAGGCTGTGCCAGCATTTTCAGCCGTTTGTTAGCCTACATTTTTAACATTAGCCTATCAAATGAAACTTTTCCTCTTACATGGAAACAATCTGTTGTCATACCTATCTATAAAAATGGGGTAAGAACAAATGTTTGTAATTACAGACCAATTTCCCTATTAAACACTTTCTCCAAAGTATTCGAGAAAATCATACATGAGCATACTTTCCACCACCTTAAAAATAGACTATCAGATAATCAACTAGGCTTTATAAAAAATAAATCTACTGTCACGAATTTAGTAGAATTTCTTGGGCATGTTGCCCCTCAAGTCTCTGCCCAAGGTCAGGTTGATGCTATTTATTTTGACCAAAGTAAGGCATTTGATTTATGTCAGCATAATATTATTCTCTCTAAGCTTGGTAATTTTGGACTCTCTCACTCTTATGTAAATTGGTTTAGCAGTTATTTGCATGAAAGATCATTCATTATTAAAATTGATTCACATACCTCAAAAACATTTTTAGCACCCTGTGGCATACCACAGGGTTCTAATTTAGGTCCGCTTCTCTTTAATGTGTTTATTGATGACATTGGTAAATATTTGAACTCGTCTAGTTATTTACTCTTTGCTGATGATGTAAAATTATTTAAAACTATCAAATCAATAGCAGATTGTATAGATTTACAAAATGATGTAAATGGTATTTTACAATGGTCTTTGGAAAATGGAATGTCTATCAATAAATCTAAGACCAAATCTATATCTTTTACTAGGAAAACTAATCCTTTCTTTTTTACTTATAAATTGGGCAGTGATAACATAGTTCGTACACTTTGTATTAATGATCTTGGTGTCCTCCTGGATAACAAACTTTATTTCCACTATCATGTTGACCATGTCATTTCCCAGTCATTGAAATTACTTGGGCTTATTAAATTTATTACTATATCATTTAAGAAAGTTGACTGTTTTTTATGTCTGTATTACGCCCTGGTTAGATCTAAGTTAGAATATGCCACTGTTGCTTGGAATTCCATTACCTTAACTGACTCTCTTAGGTTAGAAAACATCCAAAGAAAATTTGTTGCTGCATGCTATGATAAATTCTTTAGTAACCGGATTTATTATGATTATGACAGAATTCGAAACCTCTTAGGGCTCCAAACTCTCTTCTCGCGTAGACTTTATTGTGATGCCCTTTTTGTTTTTAATATTTTCAATAACAATATTTATTGCAAATTTGCCCTTGATCATGTAGGCGTTCATATCCCTTCTCGGGCTTCTCGTAATCCTAAATTATTTTTTCTCGATAGCTCTTATAAGACGAGCCCTATAGGTCGTTGTATCCATAGCGCCAATTCTAGATTTGTCGAATTTGACTTTTATCATAAAAGGAAAGCTAAACTCAGAGAGTTATTTAAGGATGTCCCATATCAATAATTTATCATGTAGAGGTTCTGCCTATATTATTTAAACTTACAATATTCAGATATATTTTTTGCATAATGTTTCTGCTTACTATATAGTTATTTGTCTTTAATGTTACTTTTTATTCTTATTATTATTAACTACTTTTTATCTCGTAACTATTCATCAGTATATAACATTATTTAGCCATTTTTGTCTATCATTTTTTCTTGTGTAAATATATGTATTATAAGGTATGTACGTGTGTACTTTTCAGTGCTGGCCTGTTATAGGTCTTACGACTGTTGGCCAGCACTATAATAAAGGAAATTGAAATTGAAATTGAAATTATTATATACAGTTTAATTATATTTCAAAGAAATTTATTTTAAACCATTCTTTTGTTATAGACAGTTTAGGTGGGAGTTAACGGAAATGATCATTAGACGTGAGATTATAACTCATTCCCAATTGGATTCACGTTGGCCCTGTTTCATAAGCACCTCCAGAATGAAAGTGCTGTAATACTTAATTACTAATTTTTTTCAGGAGATCTAAAACAAATTTAAAATGTGAATATAAAATCAAGATATAAATAATAAAAAATATTATAATTCTTAAAATTACTCTTGATTGGCCTTGTTTTACATATTATTTTAAGTTTAAAAATCAAAATGTATGGTCTTAAAATCAATTAAAACATGATATACGACATTGTTCTTCTACACATTAGAAAAATTATATATGGTTTTGTAAGTCTAATATCGTATATTACACCACGTTGTTATTTTTAAAATAAGATATTGAATACCATAAACTTATTTAATCAACTAAAACTAATTTAGTAAAATAAAATTGATAATTTGAAACATATATAATAATCTGAAATAACATCTTCACTATGTTTAATCTTTATAGGGGTCTGAAGCAGCAGGCTATAATCTCTTCATTTGTTTTTGATACAAGAACATCCTAATACTTTTCACTTTTTAATAATGATCTATTTAAACTTCAAGGCTTTTATATTTATTTTATTTTACAGTAAAATATTCATATCAGATTCAACATTTTTCTAAACTCCACACTCAGGGTATACATAGTGATTTTTTAGATTTAAAAAGACCAGAAATTAATCTCAATACTAGAAATTGTTTTGTGGATCTCTCTTTTATCAAATAGGACAGTTTCTTACCAGTATTTAGCTTCTGATGTGTATTTATAATTCTGTCAAGTAACCAGCCATATACTGCATATAAATTTAATTTCTCTAATAATGAACTCAAATGGAACTAATGACTTAATGTGTTGTCTGATATTGTATTTTAAATCATGTGCAATGATTTATTGAATATTATGTACCCCTCTTTGTCCCTTCAACAATTACATTTTAAATTGTTTTTCATTCTGTATGCAAATACTTATAAAATCTATATTAATTATAAAATAAATCTTATCTTAAGCTTGTGACATCTGACTGCAATCCTTTTACAGCTGATCAATTTAATTATAATAGCTGCATCTAACACATAACATTAACTTATTGTTAAACATTGATATTATATAGCTACGAATCTCGTTGGTGATCGCAACAGCTAAGGCCCTCACTCTCGCAATAGACTAGACAGCTGATGACAAGGAGATCGGGTTTCAAATCCCGTCCAGATGTTCTGAATGTAGTTTATCTTAAGTGGGTTACCATTTTCCCTCCACACAAATGCAGTTACACCTATTCTACATTCAACCCTCCTCATCATTCACTTGATAAATTTATTAATAGGCTACATAAATTTGTATAGCCTGAACAGGTATCAAGCTGCGGTGCTAAATATACACAATATTGAGAGCCTTCTTTTGAAACTGAATTTGAAAAATGGAATAATTTCAAGAAAAATACTGTCATACCATAGATACTATAGATACTATAATTTTCTTTAAAAAATCATGCTCATATTAAGAAGTAGAAAACGGATTTTATGAATCTAGCCCATTATATTATTTTTCTTTAAATACACTCTTCTTAATTAAAAGAACGAAAAAAATTAATTTTGATGATACGTATGATTTAGAACAGTATTTTTTTTAAGCTACGACAGTTTCATTTTGTAGTAGCGTGTTGTTTATGTCGTTTCCTCGTGTTAAATACTCTTTCATTTCCTGAAAGTTATGTAGTTTATATTTTGTTACCTTAGATTAGTAGGGGAATTTTTTTTCATGTTAATGATACTGGGTTGTAACATTAATAAACTTGTTTGTGTTTTGGAGTTAGCCATTAATTATTTGTCTCATTTATGAGGCTAAATAAGATATGCACGATATATTATAGTTTTCTCTATGATTGGTTAACATGATCTCTTAACTTGCATGATGATAAGAAATGTACGGTGTTCTAAAATAAGGTGCTTGGGAGGATATATGGATTGAAATGGAATTAATTTATTTGGGAATGAAGGGGTCACATAACGATGAGTTGAGTTACTTTTCCTATTACTTACCACAAGACATTGTTAAGGTAATCATCATTATTATTATTATTATTAGCACAGCGTCTTACTACCCGTTCGTTTTTTACGCACTTATGCTAATGTATAATGGTAGGGTGATTGTGAGATGAAATGAAGGACCTACAGTTTAACGTGAAATCCGAACCACGGTGGAGGCCTGGCATTCCTCACATTCACAAGATGTCTTGTCAGAGGTGAAGGAAGGGTTTGGTAATCAGATAAATCTTTGCCGGGACCGAGGATTGAACCCCGGCCGCCAGCATAGAAGTCTGACACCTTACCCCTAGACCGCCAGGTCACCCGTTAAGGTAATCAAATCTCGCATATTAAGGTGGGCAGGAAATGCAGTACAAATGGGAAAAACCTAGAACTGTGTTCAGGATATTGATTAACAAAACAAATCATAAGAGATCTTTGGAAATATATAAATGCAGATACGAGGATAGCATTAGAATTGACCTGAAAGAGATGAGGTGAAATGAGTTGGAATGATTAAAACTAGATCAAGATATAGATGGACAGCATACTTTTACATGTGTGGTAATTAACCTTTAGAGTCTCTAATAATATTGAGAAAGCAAATAAGTAAGAAAGTAAGGATTATTCCTTATAAAAATTAATTAACTTATAGTTTTATTTTCGTTCCAATCCAAGTAATAAGTGAGAATGTTGCACTACGCTCTTATTATACTTTTCAAAAATTCAACTTCCTCACTTTGTAACAGGAAGTTGACCACTTTGATTTACGGCCTATGGTATACAGAAGAAATAGAGATATTTAAATGCAATACTCTTACAAACGGAAATGCCATGACGTCAAATTGTTTTAATGCATTGACTTATAGCGTGACTTAGGTGCATTCGTTAGGGAGACACGTTGGTCAAGATTTTGTTTCATGAAAATGTTCGTGTGTTAATTTGCGATTGTGAGATTATGCGGTAAGTTTTGGTGGTTGAAACTTTTTATTACTTATTCCTGTTAGCCTTTCATAATTAGTTGAGAAATTATAATTACTAAGCCTTAAAATAATAAATTAGTGTATCAGAAAAATATTGATTTTGTATACTTGCTTAATAGGATACATGTAATATAAACAACTTTTCAACCATGGCTATGTTTTTTCCACTGTTTCTTTTTATCTTTTCGGTGGATCCATATTTATAAAATGTATATAAATATAGATGAAGATAGAATTCAGGATAAAATAGATATCAATATTTGCGTGAAGGAAGCGCGGTAATCCAAATAAGAAAACACATCCTCAATATTTATCTCCTTAACTCGATCTCCAAAAACTCCATTAATATTAAACCTGAGCAAGCAAACCAACTATTCGGGTTCAAACATAATTGAAAATAATAATAATCATATTTATTAAGTCATCGATTTAGATGATAATTGTAATATAATTAGTATGCACTTCATATTATTATTTATAAAATATAACTTTTTATTCAATATTCGTGAAATGATTATATCAATGTTGGTTTACAGTCTTATTAAACATCACTATAAAATGTTATGAGTAATAACTTTATAAAACATATTTTAGATGAATATTTAGTTAATAGCAACATATTTTAGACACGATTAGAATTTTTTATCAATTAAGTTTATGTACAGTTAGATAGAAGGACAAATTTTGGTTTCCTGCAAACATTTTATTGCATGAAACATGTTTACTTTCTTATCTCCATGGTTTTATAAAAGTTGTTTTAGTTTATGGTTCCGTGTGAACAGTTTGAATATTACCCAGAACATATATGTACTCATAAATAAACTTCCAAGGATATTGGAATGAACCCATAAAAATAAAATATTACACACATTCACGATTTTCCGTGGAGGCCATGGGATAAAAATAAACGTTTATCTTCCTTTACTCTTCTACCATTCCTATTCCTTCGGACGCACTTTTTTCTCTCCCCCCCCCGAGCACGATTTAGAAAACGTAGGCTATGCTACCTTAATTGTAAAAGGTATTTTATGTATCTCAAATCAAATGTGGGTAGAAAAAGAATATTTAATATATCCATTTTGTATTTATGATTCTAGAAATATATTAACAACTTTATGGCTATTGGTTGAACTTTTTTAAAAATGTATATTAATTTAATTAATATTTCCTCTTTATTTATCAGAACCAATTTTGGGTCACCAAAACGTAGTGGGAACTTGGATATAACCTGTGAATTCATGGCCTTTGGACTGTCAATGGTGTGTAGATCAGTGTTCAACTGTCAGCGTTCTGTACTAAGGTGATTGTTTATTATTATTTGTTTATTATTATTATTATTATTATTATTATTATTATTATTATTAGCACCACGTCCTACTACCCGTTCGGTTTATACGCACTTACGCTAATGTGCAATGGTAGGGTGATAGTGAGATGAAATGGAGGACCTACAGCTTAACGTGGAATCCGAACCACGATGGAGGCCTGGCAGATTGTTTTTACATCACTCCATATTCTACCTCACGAAAATATATTTAAATATCCACTAAAACTATCTTTATCATCACTAGCTCTTTAGTGTATGCGTACAGATAGCGCAGACAAATAGTAAGAAGGCAAAAAAAAAATGTTTCAGTAAAAATTTCTGAATGCTGCCCTATAAAGTAACCTATTCATATAATAAATAATGTCAGCTTATTATTAATATATAAAGATGAAAGCCCTGACTCACTCACTACCGTATCTTCCGAACCCCTTGAACTGGAATCTTGGAAACTCAGCAGGGCGGTTCCTTTTAGGTATCCGAAAGGAAGGGTTTTCACGAAAATTAGTTTCCATGGGGGTGAAAAGTTGGTTGGAACATTTTAAAATATATAGCCGTTTTTTCATAAATGCTCGAACTGGAAAGATGCAACTTGACAGTGTATGTTCCAAACCGCTTGAGCAGAAAAAAATAATATTGGCAGGGAAAATCTGTTTAGTTAACGTGTCCATAGGTTATTTGGGATATTTAGAAATCCAATCCCTAGGTAGGTAAAGTGGAGGGAGGGTGGTTTTATCAGGTCCTCCAAACTACAGTAGCCCCGTGGCTTCTTTGGTGCTGACTGACAGCTCGCAGCTGACGTCTGACAGTCAACATTTAGGTATATACCTAAATTTTGACTGTCAGAAGTGACAGCTGATAAATACGTGTTTTTAATGGTTCGGCGTAGGGATACATAATTTGGTCTGGTAACTTTTCAAAGCTGTCAGTCAGCACCAAAGAATCCATGGGGCTACTTTACTTTAACTTTCAAGATGAAACTTGTAAAAAAAAAGTTCCATTTAGGCAACGAGCTGGAAGATTTTGAGGATATTTTTGGGACTCAACCCATAAAGGAGTCAAGCGGAAAGGGTTCGGTTCTTACATAGCTTCCATGCCACTTAACCTGAATGATGTAACTTGACAGGGAGGTTGTTTTAGATAACGGTAGAGAGCTTTTTTTAATTGGTTGAAGGGTATGGATGAAATTAAATCCGAAAGGAGGTGAAATGAGGAGATCTGGTTTTTCCCTATCTTCTTAGCCGCTTGAGCTGGAAAGATAAAGCTTATATTCCATTCACGGTAGGAATTACTCTCTGAAAGGTCTTTTTTCCTACCAATATCCTACTATATACTAGATTTATGGTAGGGAAAAAGGCCTTTCAGAAGTCAATTCCTACCGTGAATGGAATAGCAGGAAGGCTCTTTTTAGGTAGCTGGCCAAATGCCTTTTTTTATACTCCGAAATCCAATTTCTGAGAGGGCGAAAAGGGGAAAAGGCTATTCTCTCTTATTTTCTAAACAGCGTGAACTGAAAATATGAAACCTAGCAAAGAATGCATTTTTTGGTAAAGGGCAAGAGGTTTTGGCTATATTTAATAAATTTGAAACCTGTGACTATGAAGCGGGGACGGGGTGGTTTTTTCAGTATATTCCAAACCGCTTTAACTGGAAATATTAAAATTGGTGAGGAATAAGTTTTTACTTAGAGGACCAGAGATTTTTAGGATTTAATAAAACAAACTACCCTACGGGTAAGTGGTTAAGCAGCGCAGGTTTGTTTTTTCCATATTCTACAAACTGATTGAGCTTAAAGGATGAACCTTGACAGTGAAGTTATTTTTATGAAACGATCCAGAAGATTTCGTTGATTTTTCGAAATTCCCATTTTAGGGGGTTAATGCAGTGAAGGTGTGTTTTATTATCTTCTGAACTGAATGAGCTGGAAAGGTAAGACTTGGCAGGAAAGTCCCTTTAGGTAACGGGACAAATTTTTAGGGAATTTATCGAAATTCAATCCTTAATGGTATGAAGCTGGCAGAGGGTGTTTTTTCGTATCTACCAGACCACTTTAACTGAAAAGATGATATTAGAAGAAAGGTTCTTTTTTAGGTACAGGCCAGATGTATTTTGTGATTTTTCTAAATGGAGTAGCTATCTAAAAAGTTGAAACAATAAAGTAGTAGTATTAGAATAATTTTAGAATGATAAACTAAACCAAAACTGCATAAAGCATTATATATAGGCTAATTTTATGTAAATAAGTATTATCACTTCTAGTGTATCACCCTTCACTGCCTTTGCTTAAGTGGTTTAGTGCCTGTTTGGGGTAGTTTATCTTTATTAATTCTATTATAAACATTACCAAACAATCTCTATGAAATTAAACTAAAATTTATTTTAAAAGTAGAAAAGTAGAAAAGTTGCCTAATATTATCTAAAATATTATTTCAAATGATGACGATTTTTAAACTGGCTTAGACAAAATTAGCTATAGAGTTGATGCCAAACATTTGACAAATAGTTTATATAATCATAAATATCTTCATTTAATAATATTCTACTAAGTATCACTGAATAAATTAAATATATAAAGCCGCTTTGGTGACCGTATGACAATTATCGTCACTCTCGCGAGAGACTGGTATAACGATAACGGGAAGATAAAGATTTACATTATGGTCGGATGTACTGTTATTCCTAAATGTTTCTCCACTCTCTCTACGCAAATGCGTGTACACTTCCTATAAATTCCACCATAATCATCCCTTACACTATAGCGTAATTAGTACATATACGTTTAGCCCAACAGGGGTAGTGAGACGTTGCGCTAAAAATAACACACACACACATATGTAATTTTTAAATTTTTGAATTCGATAGTGAAGAGGATAATTTAGTAAAATCCTCTCTCATTAATTCAGGAATCGATTCTCACCTCAGCCGTTGTTTCATGGAATCATACTGACGTTAATATCCAGAAATGTTGGCTATGCGATCACATTCCAGCGAAAATTTATTTATCCTATAAATTATATTTAGACGTTGCTTCTAGAGACAGCTCAGCAGTATATTATTTGATACTCTTCCATTTCTACCCCTCATAGAGGCTCGTTCTTTTTTTCTTTTTTTTTACAACTAGCAATACTATACTTATTTCATCCATATCCCTACCCTCACCCCCTTCCAGCTCTGTCAGTGCATCCAACAAACCCCTCAAGGGTGAAGATTGAACGTACCCTCGTTTTGACCCCCCTTTTTCATCCTCGATCCCCATTCCCCAAACACTGCTGGCAAACTACCAACTTTTGGTGGGTAAACAAGCTCCACACTTCTGCAAGCTCTCGTCAAAATGTGGCACGACTAAAACGAGGGAATAATATCCCTTCCCTTCACAATCTACCCTATCGTCGATATAAAATAGAAGGATGGGGTAATTTTCTTCTAGGTTTCCTCTAATGTGTTTACTACTTCTCAAAATCAGAAAGAGAGTATTAAAAATATATATTTTATATTCTTCTGCCGTATCGCATTTTTAATATTCAAATATTCTCGTAAAAATGATTAAAAATTAATAAAGGTAATGGGGGCCATCCAAAAATGCTATGAGTTTCTGGTTTTTGACTACATATTCCATTTAATTTCACAAACTCATCTATATACACGCTTACCCTAAACATGTATAAGATATACTATCACTAACTAAAGAGTAATTATGTTTTTGTAATAATACACTCTAGTTTAAAATAAAATGGGTTAATTTAAGATCTACATATAGACCAATATTAATTATATCATATCAAATAAATATATGTTAAATTGTATTTACTAATTAGGGATGTATTTAAAAAATAGTACATCTATATGTCATATTTTATAAAACCAAAGGTTATATTTTATGTTGGAATGAAAAAGTTAAACATTTTATTTTATCATTTTCTCACAATATTTATTCGTGTCATAAAGTAGCGCCTACAATAATCGATTTTATATTTATATAGTTGAAATATTATTATATTTATATTTGTAATAGTTTAAATATGAGCTTGTTATGTATACTAATTTATTATATGTTTAATTACTTTTATTTTATCAATATCATTCTAAAAATAATACCTTAATATTCCTAAATATCCATTATATTTTATTCCACTGGTAAATAAGGTTCTGTGATCCCTGGGTTGTATATGTGTTAACATTTTAAAGTAATTTTAAAGTTTCAACTGACCTTGACACAGAGATAAATAATAATTTTGATACTGTTATTTATATTATTACCTTTTAACATTTTTAATAATAAAAAGGTTAATACAAATTTTATATTATATGTAGGGAGATGCTCTCTTGAAACCAAATCATTTATTTTAGTTAAAATCAAACTTACATATTAGCTTAGTAAATTACTCTGTTCTCCACTTATCAAATATAACATTGTTCAATTGTAAGACTGGCTGAAAAGTTCATTATTGTAACTCTGGGAAATACTCTTTCAAGTTAATAAGTGAATAACCAAAAGATTAGGTGGTGTGGCTATTATATAATTAAAATTAATTGTATATCACTAGCCTATATAATCAGTTTGTTTAGAAAATCCATACAATAACCTATTAAAAAAATTACCTAAACCATTGAGTTATAACCAAAGTCACATGTTTTTATTTATATTTTATCAAAAAAAAATGGGCAAGCAGTTCTAATATTTTAATAAAATTCTACAATTTTTAAAATGATGCAAACTTAAAAATTATGATAAAACGCACTTTTGGAATTTATCACGCAAGCTTTAATTATATGTACCTTATTATAAAATGACTTTGTATAATTGAACTCTCTCTCTCTGTGTCTGTCTCTCTATCTCTTTATACGTATATATGTAAGTGGATATATATACACAAGTGGATATATATACACAAGTGGATATACAGATAAAATATATATGGTGTAGATATAAAGTCACTAATATGAAAATATTTTATTAAAACAAATCATTAGCTCTCACAGTTTCTAAATAAATATAAAGTAATATTAGCAGCTCGTCTTATAAAAGGGGAGGGTAAGTGTTAAAACAAACTTACTGCTCAGATGCACGAAACTCCTACAATCTCTGGAATACTGGCTATTTGTATGTTAAGAACATCACTGAGCTTACGTGGTTGTCATAGAAATTGGCACATTATGACAAGGGGAAACACATAAATTACACATGAATAAACACTTCAGTATTAATGAGGTCAATGTGTGATTAGAGACATAAGTATATATTTTTTTAAATATTTGTTAGATCATTCATGTGATAATAGGTTAGACAATAAAGACTGTTTATAGAGCTACGACAGCTAAAGTTCTAAGGAAACAAATATAATTGAAATGTTCAAATATGTAAAAATTATTATATTAAATTTTAAATCTAAGAATAATGTTCATTTTTAAATGTTAAAAGAAACTTTATTTAAAATTAAAACATTAAATTCAATTAAATTCTAAAAAACATATTTTTATTTAAACCAATATAATTTAATTAGTATTATTTTAATTATAAATTTTGAAATGATGAAAAATTATATTCCTTAGACATTAAGAATAAATTATTATCAGTTTAACAATGACTGAAATAATGACAATGAAAGTTGACAAACGTGAGATAATTAAATATTAACTTGTTCATATTATTATGCAGAAAAATAGTTTTAATGTTGTCATTTCAAATTTCGTGGACTATTTTAGAAACCTTCTTGGATGGCTTGAAGTTGGGGAGTGATAATTTCCAGATAACAGCAGAATCATCTATATCATTGACATGGTCTTCTGTAAAAAAATTATTTTAGGAAATTATTGAAAAATTAAAAATCTTCATAATACAGTTAATATTTGGGAAAACTCCCCTCACAAAAACTTCCTGTCTTAGTTGGGATTCCAGAGTGACTGTTAACCCATTAACTTTCAAATTTAATACAAATTTTTATTTAATCCCGTGGTAAAATTCCTAATGCTCTTTTATGACATTTTTTTAACGATGGCAAAATAAGGAGAACCATGATCAAAACTCGAAATGGACCAGCTCACTTACAACGGGTATAATTCAAAAACGTTCCAAACTAGAGTTGAAGAAGTGAGCTCTAACCAAAAAAATATCACTCCTGAAACTTTAGATTTAAGGTGATGGTAATGGAATAGAAAGGTGATAAATAATAAAAATAATTTAAAATCGATAATATCTGAATATGTTAGAGAATCGATAAAAGATTTTAACTTTTCTTTTTAAATTGATAGAGATCACGAAATTCTAAGCTCTCGGCAAATAAGTATCAACAAGAATCCGTTTCGATTGTTTTGTCTAAATCTCTTATCACAAGCTAGTTCTCCTTATTTTTTACAATAGGAACCCTGACTTGAACAAAATAACGACAATGGCTTCCATACGCGAAACACGCTTTGTAAATATTGCCCATCCAAACAAAAATTCTTAGAATGAATTAACCCACACTGGTAGGTGTCCAATATATTATCTTACACTGATTATATATAATTATATGTCCTCATGGATTCGTAGGACGTTTATATGCCATGTTTTATTTCTATAAATTCACATTATGGTAATTAACATTTACTTAACATAAAATCTTTCATGGGAGGACTTTTGCGTTACGTGAACGTTAATTGAAGGTATACCACATGTTCCTGTGAGCCAATCATGTTTAGGGTAACGCCAACACAGCTATTTAATATTTTATTTGTTTGTTTATTATATGTAGCTAACGTCTTTGATATAGTCTCATCTCATGAAAACTAAAATTGCCTAGGTTATTTTCAAACTTTATTTTGTAACTCCAGTAATTTTCTATTGAAAGTACTTGTGGACTAATTATACCTAAATGCTTGACTTTCATTTTACTGAAAAGCTGGATAAAATACACCCAAATAATTTTTTTAAATGTTTTTATCGAGGTTTTACGTTAGGTTACATTAATCTTTATCATACACTGTTTATTTACTTTACGTAAACATTAAGTGACTATTAAGTGAACGTTACATTACGTGAGTGCTAAGCTGATCGTGATCCAAGCAATACTCAAAAGAGAGGACACAATTATATATAATACCCAAAAAAAGATCAATATTTCTTCTAAATATTTAGAAGTTTCATATCTGCTATCTTGTTTACCTTTCTCTGTTATATTCCTCTTGTAACTATTTTAAGTAAAAAAAAGTGGATCTATAAACTAACTTCGGTTTGTTTGTGGGAAACATGCACGTTTTTAATAACCTGCTAAAGGAAGGTATGCGAATGAATTCCAGTTTTGTGTTCTTTTTATCTTTCTAGGTGTATGTTAGTATTTGGTGGGAATAAAGCCGAGGTACGGACGTTCGTTGCAGACGAGCTAATTTCAATATGTGAATATTTATGTGTCTTGAGCGGTTGCACGTCACAAGCCTTCTGGATTCATACCATCAAGGGGGTGTAACGGAAGACGCCAGTCAAAGAGATGGCTGTGTTTATACTGCATGCATGGTGTTGACATAAAAAAAAATAATGAGAATTTTCCATGAATAAGGGAACCCTTTCTAAGAGGAAACTCTATAGGTTACCTTTGACCATTTCTCGTCAATACTCCATTTTTACTTGAATAGAGATGTAAACGGATTGCATGACAACATATTATCCAATTATTTTTTTTGTGGTCGTGACTGATATGGTTGAATAGTCTTTAACCATGGACCCCTTGTAAAGAGACGTATCATGATCCTAAAATAAAAACCCAATATTTTGATAGATGCTGACATCATGACCCCCTAGAACAGAAAAAATATTTGTGGCGATGCCGTCATCCTGTGTCTGAACCTAGAGCCTAATCCATTTTACTGATCGAGATAAAACTTGATATCTCGGGTTCCTACAAGGAATTATTGAATAAGATATACAACCTTAAAAATTAAGTGTAAATTATTGAGGGGCAAAGAAAGACAAAGTAGGTTTTCTCAAATCCCACCTAAATATTTTGATTTGACTTAGTTTAAAACTACAAAATAAATGGGATTTCTCGTGTACCCATTAAAATTAGTTTGAGGGTAATTTACATAAACATAAAATTCCAATTTTGATCATATCTCCGCTACTTTTGGAGATAAGAAATAACTTACTATCTTAAAGTTTTATTCTTATTAAACATGTACATCTTTTATTAATTTGGCATATTATACTACTATAAAGCCACACGGCTGACTCACTCACTGACATTAATGTTTACCCATTTCCAGATGAGCTAGAAACTTGAAATTTGGTGAACGTATAACTTCTAGTCTCTAACCGACGGGAAAATTCCAAAATATTAAAAATTATAATTTTTGAGCCCCGTAAAAAATTCAAAATGATTTACTAACTTTAAAGTCGGTGCGGACCTTCCTTTGGAGGTCTCTTGTCGCTAAATGGTAGGACCTATCAAAAAACGACTTTGGAATCATATTAGTTTACATCAACTAGCAAAGAAAACAACTGGGGGTTCGGGGACGGAGCCCCCAACAAGCAAAGCGAGTATTTTTATAAAACCAAACGTTGTTGAGAGAAACAAACACACAAACATATTATATATATATATACACGAGATCATTGAAAATAAAATGTATTGTTATGGTCTTGGGTGGACAGAGATGTTCCTACTTTCTTAATGTTTCTGTAACAGTGTATGTTATTTGATGGAATCTGATACTTTCCCCCCCCCCCTTTTTCATGTTCCTATGACACTGTGTATACTTTGCCAAATATTTTATTATTATTTGGTAAATGTTTCTATTTTTATATATCAAAGGGAGATAAATTCTGTTAACTCCATCATACAAATTTTTTTATCTTTGCTATTATAGCTTGTAGTCATTACATTAGCTTTTTATGTATGAGAGAAGGCCGATGGTTGGTTCGATACGATACTATCACGAAGGTCTTGAGTCAGGTTTCTATTAAAACTAGAACTTATGGACTATGTAAACCTCTAAATGATACCCTAACCTTAAAGTGAAACATCTGGAGGTTCAAAGTTTTCGTAGAAAATCACAGCTCTTGAGCTTGATCTTAATTTATATTTAAATTTCAATTATCATTTTCATTCTAGACTAGAACTTTTATATTAAAACTCAACTTCAGTTATACTTCATCTAATAAATTTATTTAATTTAATGGCATATATATTTTTACATTTGATTCTAACAAATAAAATCTTACCAGTTTTATAATATTATAATAAATATATATGCAGAAAACTGTATGCAAAATCAATTTAAAATATTAATTTTACACAGCATGGTTATTCTGAATGTGATAACTTAAATAAAACAATATACTCTTTTAAAATTTATTGTGAATTTCTCATAAACATATGATTAAAATAATTGCAATAAAATACTCTACACATAAAACCATAATTTAAGATTAAATTATACCAATTTTAACTAAAAATGGTTACATTCTCTCCCTATTCCACCATTTGATATTTTTATTTTCATTAGTTTTATCATATTTTTTATATTTATTTGATCAACAATTTAACTCCACAAATTTCATTTAATCTCCCAATAATTGTTTTGATTTGTGACAAGGCGTCATAAAAGTTATACAATAATCAGCACTGTGTAATTATTAATAAAACTTAAATAAATGTTTTACAACCAAATTATAAAAAATACAAAAGAGTTTTTAAAATAGCTAGGAAATAATAATGAAATATTTGTCTTATTTGACGAGGAATCTTTATATTAAGAAGTGTTGATTTAGCTTGAAGGATCCCGTAAGATGTTGGAGGCCATGAATATGAATGAATTGGTTACTCTGTGAGAAATAGGGATGCACGAAACTCTAAGCAATAAAGTGCTTTTCGCTGTCAGCTGTCTGCCTTTCTGAATTTATTACTCCTGGTTACAACTTAATTACAGTTTATAGCGCACATGGGCCGTATACATAAATGAGTATATAAGATCGATAGAAGAAATAAAAGGCCAACATATTTTTCAAGAAGTTCAATATATTATTATTATTATTATTACTTGCACCGCGCCCTACTACCCATTCAGTATGGACGCACTTACGCTAATGTATAATGTAGGGTGATTGTGAGATGAAATGGAGGACCTACAGTTTAACATGGAATCCGAACCACGGTGGAGGCCTGGCATTCCTCACAATTCACAAGTTGTTATTAATTCACGTATTGCCAGAAATGAAGGAAGGGTTTGACAATCAGATAAGTCTGTGCCGGGACCAAGGATTGAGCCCCGGACACTCAGCGCAGAGGTATTACACCTTACCCCTATACAACCAGGTCACATAGGTTCAATGTAAAAATTTGACATATTTAGGTATATTATGTTAAAAACTCAAATTTTAGTGTGAAAACACATTATTCACACTGTTAGGCCAGTTCAATGAGCTATAGAATTAAATGTTAACTTTATTTTTGACTCTTTAAGCTAAATTCTATTTCTATTTATAATAATCTAGGCGTAGTTAAATTTTCTCTAAAAATGGTTTTATAGTTAAATAAACATAATAGGTATTTTATTATGTCAAAATATCAAAAAAGATATGGTGTATATTAACAACAATAGATTCTTATTTAATTACTTTTGTTAATATTTTTATTTTTATACAAAACATCAAAATTCATTTATTTGTAATAGTTGACAAATTAAAGTTGAAATATAATAAACATGAGCTAATAATTGTTTAGAACCTACTGATGAGTGTGCTTAGAAAAGAGTTCAAGCCTTGTGGAGGTACGAAAAAAAGGAATTGTAGACGTCATTTGGATTTAACTTTAATATTGTGGGCCTAGTGATTAAATGACTTACTATACCTTATCCGCCCGCTGGAAATACTCGTTAGATAAAACAACTTATAATTTCAGGGTAACCAATACATGCCATTGTTTTCCAAATTTACCCTTTTATTTATCAATACTGACTGCATTTGCCAAAAATGAGGAATGACAACATCTATATGGAATATAGGTGCATTGATTAAGATATATTTTCAATAAATTATATTATATTATTCATTTCATTTCACACTAGTGGTCAATTCAGTTATTATTTTGGAAGAATATCTAGGGTACTTGATTGCAGTAACTTTGGATTCACCGAGTCTCCCTACTACCACTATCTGAATATTTAAATTATTGGGAGAGGAGATATGAAGGAATAAAATTGATGAAACACACTTCATTGGACAAATAGTATAAAGATTTATTCACACGTTCACTGAAAATAGAGAGTAGAATCTGCCTCAGTGGTTCAGAAAGTTCTACTATATGTTGACCCATAATGGATTTCAACGCCAACGTCTTAAAACAGCTGATTATTATCTACAATATTTTATCTAGTGGATAAACAAATATTTTAGATTATTGTCACCACGGATATTTTAAAATAATTGGGTTGTTTCGTGGCACCAGTTCCATAACTACAGTAGCCCCATGGCTTCTTTGGTGCTAACTGACAGCTGACGGCTTTGAAAAGTTACCAGACCAAATTATGTATCCCCCGCCGAACCATATGATCTGCCAAAACACGTGTTTAGCAGCTGTCACTTCTGACAGTCAAAATTTAGGTTTATATACCTAACAGCTGTGATCTGTCAGTCAGCACCAAAGAAGACACGGGGCTACTGTAGCTCTTCATGTGTCCTGTTCAATGGTTGTTTTTTTTCTGAATTAATTCTTATTTAAAGAAAAAAACAATTTCGATATGACAATTGTCTATAGATAACTTTTGTATATAAAAAATATATACAAAATAATTCTAATGTGTATATATATGAGAATCATTTAATTGCACTTTTGTGTATTCAATTCAGATAATTAATTGAAACCATCATCACAATTATTATTTTTAGCAATATTATATTCAACCTAAACTATGGAAAGATTGAATAATCGTGTGAGTTTACAGTAATTCGTCACTCTCACAATATACAGTGTTGCCAATGACGGGGATTGAGTGCTGGCTTTATTTAACTTGATTTATAGATGCTTTAGTGAATGCATGGTCTAAGGCACAACTCTCGAAACTGGCTTTACTGCCGAATACGGGGAGATTGGGGCCTGATCTCGGTCGGGTGTAGTGAAGGTGGTTTTTCATAAATGATTTTACACTCTTCCTCCACGCAAATATGGGTACACTTCCTCTCAATTTAACTTAACTACTCGTTAAACCATTAATTTATTAGTGTAATTAGTACATATACGTATAACTTTAACGAGTATTAAGATGCGATACTAAAAATAAAATTTGGTTTATCATACAATATCCTTAATATATAAATATGTATAAAATATTTGTTTTAAATATGTGGTATCTCCTGTATTATGGCTGGCTGTAAGCTATTTATCTCCCATACACGTAACCTTGGCAACCAAATAAAATTAATGTTAAAAGTTTCATTTTACTTTAATGTGTTAAAACCAAACAAATGATATATGATGTAAACATAAACGTTTGCAGGTGCCTAATGTTTTAGAAGACCTGCTCGGTATTATTGACATAGCTAATTAAAAAATATCATAATACTCTCAGCAGTGGCAGCATTACTCGATTTAAATTTATATTTTCAGATTTTTAGGTTCTCCGGTTGTGGAGAGGTCAGTGTTTAAATACCTTCTGGGCGTAATAGTACTGAATAATAGTAAAGTACTGAATGATCTTTTCATAAATAAATATATTTCGTCTATTTTCTTAACATCACTTGTTTGGTATGTTCGAATATATACCAGTAATGCTAATTAGCTAGATATGAGGACGATTGAATTTAGATTAGGTATATATAAATTTGTTAAGAAATAATTTAGGAAAGTAAAAGGATTTCTGCTTGCGGTAATCTTTGAACTAATCTAATAATGTTTTTTATTAATATTTTGTTGACAAAAATTTTAGTTTTAGAAAATAATTATATTTAACTTATAAGAATATAAAATTATTTTTGTAAATTTTAAAACATTAAATACCTATCTTTGTATTGCACTCTCACTCTAGTAGTATACACAAGCAAACTTAAAATTTCAACTAAATGCACCCGCATATGTGGCAACGCGGGCTAAATATCAGTCTCGTATAGTTAGATTTGCATTGGTAGAGTTTGAGGCTAGTATTCTTATGGTTGGTTATACTTGGGATACCTTGTTTTTTGTAAAAATATTATATATTTTACTTTCCAGAAAATTCAGGTACAGTCTTTATTTATACCTTATGCACTACCCTGATATCGTAATTAAAAGGCGTAGAGCTTAGACCCAGTGTAAGAAAGTGCAGTTTTTTTTAAAGTCCTCAAAAGTTTCATATTTAAAAAATAAACATCTGCAAAATAATACGGAGGATATAACTCTATTTAATAAACTAACTCTTCATTTTTTGAATCTCGGTAAAAGTTCTGAAGGGAAATGATCTTCTTTACATATCACCATCCTTACCACTTAAACACTATCCATCTCTGTCAGCTGGTTCAGGTAGCACACACAAACACAAACACACACAAACGTACACTATTATATGTATCGGGAGGCAGCAATATTAATGGCACTCGCTAACAGTCGCGCAAGGCGGATATTACTCCTGCCGGAACCTACCCTTGCTACACCTCATTTCCGGGGCTGTCTCGACATCACACACCCCTTCCCACCTACCTCCCCCTCTACCCCTTATTCAGTGAGCACTTCTCTTACCTCATTTCTCTTGTTTGATTGGGGGGGGGGGGAAGCATCAGGACCTCCCTCTCTTTCCACCACTGAATATACCGTCATCACCCTCTCCCTTTATGTATCACTTAAGAAGTGGTTGAGGGAAGTTTATTTGACACTTATGTAAACAAATTAAAGAGAAAAGTTTTAGTTAAGTGGCAGTAGAATTTTTGAGACTCTCCCCCCCACCCCCACTGAAAAGATGTCAACTTTGATTAAATTTAGTTTATAACGAAGTTCTTATATGGACCTCAAGATGATAATGGGTTCATTTCAGGCTTTGGGTCGTGATAGATACCTAGTTATTAAATTCCAGGAAAAAATTTTCAATCAGGTATATAATATTATTGGTCCAATCTTGTATAAATAGTTATCGGTTATTAACAATAGGAAATGCCTTAAGAGTATAAAAATCAAAATATCTTACTAAGAGGTATATTCCACACTTATGATCGGCTAGCTTCCATACCATTATATTAACTTGAAGAATATCGCATCTTGAAGAAATCACATCTGCAATCATCATATTAACCTAGTTGTTCTTAATAAAGTGTTTGTAACTAAAATGAGCACCTAAGGACTTATTTTTCGGAAAAGGGATGGACACACAAATGACTGGACACTATTGGAGGTAGTAGCTTTGTGTCGCTAAGGTGTTGTATCTGCGAAGCAAGCTCTTCAAAGTTTGGGGTAAATAGACCAGTTTCATAGTCAAGACTTGGAAAACTTTTAAGTTTAATGCGATACCGAATACAGGACTACACATACTTAGATCAGAATGGAATGGGGCAGTTTCATATGTGAAACCGGCTCATTCTATTAGAGTTTATTTATGTGTAATCTTTTATTTAGTATAGTATCACACTTAGGTTTGAATATTAAACTGGTTCTATGATAATCAGTATAACCTACATCTGTAACATTGTAGGCAGCTTTGGTATTTTGGTTTTGGTTCTATTATAGTAAGTCCTGATTTGAATGGGTGATCACATCGACTAAGGTGGCACTCTCCTCGGGGCCGCTTTGAAGATAACAGGGGATATTTGTTAATTGTTGTTATTAGCACCGCGTCTTACTACCCGTTCGGGTTACACGCACTTACGCTAATGTGTAATGGTAGGGTGATGAGATGAAATGGAGGACCTACAGTTTAACGTGGAATCCGAAACACGGAGTCCTGGCATTCCCCACATTCACAAGATGTCTTGTCAGAGGTAAAGGAATGGTTTGGTAATCAGATAAATCTGTGCCGGGACCGAGGATCGAACCCCGGCCGCCAGCACAGAAGTCTGACACCTTACCCCTAGACCGCCAGGTCACCGATATTTGTAAATGTCACAGCCAGTTGTACTGATTTATTTTATCCTTAATAGCTTCCTACCTGCAAGTATAATTTACCTAATATTCTACCTTCCTCAACACCATCCTATTAGTGTGAATATGAGAATGACCCAGATGGGTCAAACAGCGTAATGCCCATGAAAATAATTCCATACCAGATGTATTAATGCTGGTTTGTCGATACATTTTTTCTACTCGCTCTCAGAGATATTTCTGGTGCTTTTCTTCTAAAAAAAACAACCTTTTAATCACTACCACCTCCTTCAAAGGATTTAAAATCTAAGCTATTGTTCGCACATGAGAGCATTACAATATTGGCTGTAACCAAAATTGTTTATCAATTTGTTTTATTCAGGAAGTATTTCAAAAACTATTGATATTTGACTATGGAAGGGCATTTTTTATACCGATAAAATTAATATTAAAAATTGAAAAGATTTGAATCATTGATATTGTTTCAATTTCCCTGAATTACTTTAAAAATTGCATAATCTCTAAATGCAATTGGTTTATAATATATCAGCCTTTAAATTAAGGGTAATTGAGTGATATATAATGTTTTTAGACTACAAAGTATTTAAAAAACTTCTGTAACGATTTTGTCATAAATTGTTTGTTGTAAATTGTGTGTTAAGACAAATAACAAAATATAACTGTTTTAGGGGTAAAAACTCTATTTTATGGTTAGTTTACTGAATACTGATTTCTTAAAAACGTAGAATATTTAAAAACAAATTATTTGTTTCCAAATGGGTATCTTGGGAATGGTTGACAGAACAATTAACACAGTATTTTTTGGGGGTAGGAGGGGACTTAATTATTGATAGTTTATTGTAGACTGTTTTTTTTTTTCGAATATTTAAACACTGACTTTAGTAACTTGCTTCATTATTGGAAACGAGGAACTTTTTTGAATTAATAATAATATATCTTTATTTATCAAAATTTAATTAATTTGAGGGTGGTTTACATAGAACATGGTTGTATTCAAAATGGGAATAGTTCTTTATGATAAAATAAAAATGTGTTTTTATATCTACAAATAACTTATTTTAAGCTAGTTAAAAAAATTATATACTTTTTAAAATTTAAATGTTATTAAATATATTTTAAAACTTATTTATTTTAAATTTTATATTTAAAGAGGGATTATTGTGATTAATAAGATGGCCTGTTTGTTTTTATTAGGAAAACATTTTTAAAGGTAGTTTACTCAAAGTTTTTTTTTTAATTATCTTTGTATCTATGGTACACAATATGAGAAATTTGGGTGATGTGTCCTATAATTTATTTCTAATATGCTACTACTTCTTCTTCTTCTAGATATTTGGGTTTCCCAACTTATACGCCTCAACCAATAAGTGGGTGTATGTAACAAAAATAAACTGTTGGATATTTATCATTTTAATGATCGTACTTGTTTATTTATAAATATTTAAAATTCTTGACGGTCGAGTGTGTACATTTCTCGGTAAGATACATTATGTTGACGTTTAATTAAACGAGTGATTATTCGTTTCCATTTGTAACTCAGCTTCTTTATATTCTTTTTATGGTTGAAAATATATTAATTGCTTGGTATTTATTAGAGTTTTCATAAGCTATTACGTTTACAAATTTGACAAAGTATTCAGTTTAACATGTTTTTACCATACTAATAAACTCATAAATTATTCAAAAACATTCAAGAAATGGTGGATGCGTGGACTAATACTAATAAACTCATAAATTATTCAAAAACATTCAATAAATGGTGGATGCGTGGACTAGGTCACACATTTCACCTGGTTTTGTTTTCTGGTAAAGGAGAGACCAAGATTTATTGCATCGTCTGCTGTTTTTTTACTTTATAGTTTGTTTACTATTCTCCCTTTAAGCATGTTTATGTATATTATTTTACCTCAATTCTAATTTTTAATCTTTACCCAATCAGTTTAAATTTGCCTGTATCTTGGACGTAAATTTAATATGAAACACACTAAAAAATCTAAAAATCTAACTATTCATTTTATAACAATATACCAGATTTTCATTTACAAATAAATTAAGTGGTGAAGTAATTATTTGATATTTTGTTCTTATAAGAAAAATAAAAATAGCCCACTTCAGTGGCCATATAATCCAAGGCATCACTAGACGAAACAGCAGATTACTGAAAGATCAGGGTTTGAGTCCCATTCAGTTGTATTGAGAGTGGTTTTCCATAAATGGTTTTAGACTCTTTCCACTACATTGCGTGTACTTTCTCTTAAATTAATTCTTCCTCATCCATAGTACATTAGCGTGATTAGCAATGAACGGATGTGTAGTAAGATTCGTTGCTAAAATAAAGTAATAATAACTGTTAAGCTGGTAAATCAGTGTTTTCATTGTATCAACTTTAAAGTTCCAAGACGCTTGTTTCATTATAAGTCTGGACTACCTGTATATCTATAGTAATGAGTGCAGGGATGAAAATGTTAGAACCTAGGCTTTTTTTCACCTAAACCATTCCTTGGCTAAAATATGGTTACAAATTCTCTAAGTGAACCTGGTTTCAATTATCCTAACACTGACCTACCACTCACAGGATAACCATAGAATAAAATACTTATTGCCATTTTCCATGTGAACAGCAGTTCGGGTTATACTTAAATTATTAGGGTTCGTTTATAAAAAGAATAGTTAGAAAGTAGAAATCCTAATATAATAGGTAATTATTGTTAATTTAAGGTAATGGTATTTCTAGTAACAATTTTAATATGGATTATCATTAATTAATTAATTCGACCCAAGGCTGATATAAACAAAATAAATGATGAAAAGGTGAATGGGATTTATTAAAAATTCAAAGTGGTTCGGTTGAATCCATTTACATGTTTTCGCCACTGAACTGGTATGTGTTGAGTGTAGCCTACATGTTCAGATTTAATGAGGTTCTCTTGTGTTGATTATAATAATAGGTTTAAACGCTTCAATATCAAAAACGTAATCAATTAGAAAAACTCTTGAATAACTATTGACATTGATGAGAAGAGGTTATCTCTTGACGTCATCCATAGCGCACAGGGTTCATCCTGTACTGTTATGTTGTCGGGATGCCCTTATGCATGCGCGCGCGCGCGCCCGCCCGCACACACGCACACACACTCACACACAAACACCAATCCTTGTCATCAGATTTTTTGATCCAACTATAGTAATAATTATTTGGGAATATAGCAGTGGTCGAATCGTCTAGAGAGTATCACTCTCGTAGTCTACATTGCTAAACTTTATTTAAAGATTTTTTTAATTATGTTAAAAACCATACAAAATATTAAAATGCAATTTTCTAGAAAAAAAATAGTAGTATTGGACAAAATAATCTCTTATTCTTAAAATTTTAATACAAATATTCCATAAATAGTTAGATAGGCTATATTTATTTGTAGTTATTAAGTATTCCATTAAGCTATAAGATTGTCGGGAATGGTCCGATAGGATGGATACCAAAATAATCTATATATTTAATGAATATTCTAATAGTCAATCTAAGAAATACCATTAATCTTTCTTATCTTTGTTTATGAAGGAAAAGATTGATTTTAAATACTTACTAATTTATTCTTCGAGAACAACGCTTGTCACGCTAATTGTACTGCATTTATTTATAAAATGGATATCAGTAAATATAAACAGTACAATTAGTGACCCTTCTCTAAAATTAATAGTTATTACTTATTAAAAGAAGTATTATATTAGGAAGAAGGTACAGGAAAGGTGGATAGAAACATATAAAAGGGACGAACACAATATGGCTTTAACAATGAAACGAACAACACAGTTCACACTTTAAATTTCTGCCATTGGACAAAGAGGTAAGGGTTGCTTATTAAATAAAATCTATGGTCATGGCCCAATCCCCCGATCTAGGTTTCATTCTATCAGAACTCATCAGGAAGGAGTATTGGTCGGGGAATCGTGCGGTGACGATAGATAGCAATGTAAAGTGTGAACTGTGTAGTTCTTTTAATTGTAAAAGTCATATTGTGTTCGTCCCTTTTGAATGTTTCTATCCCCCATTCCTGTACCTTCTTACAAATATAATACAACAGATTCATTAAGTGAAAAGAGGTTTTCCTTATATAGATTTATTAAAGGAAGTAAAATTTCTGTTAATAATCAAGTTAGTACTAACATTATCTTTCATTGGAAAATTCAGCTTACAAATATGTACTGAATATGGTTATTAAATGATTAATAAAATAATTTAATAAATAGTCTATAAATTTAACTTTTATGATATCTCACAAATATGATATTACAAAAACTTTAATTATTTCAATATGATTCTCTAAGCCAAAATTAACCTCTTTATAATGTTATGTTTATGAAATTCTCTTTTAAAATAATAATATGAATTATATAAATAATGTTTCAAATAATATTGATTTAAAAATTGTAGTTAATTAATCGTTTTTAATGATACATTTAAGGAATTAGTGGACCAAGCTATCAATTTTAGGTGTATTCTATATAGTAATTATTTTAAAAATGTATAATTTGTGGTATCGAATAAATAATGTTTTTGTATTTGTGTATATTATTCCTATTAAACATATCTCATCCGGTTTAGTAGTGAGCCACACCCCTACTTCACTATAACCCTTTGAACAATACCCTCCGTGGTGACGTAAAAGGGTTTTGCAATAAAAATCTGTATTTTAAAATTAAGAATTCCCTTTTGTTTTATTTACATGACCTTACTACAGTTACAGTCATGTTATAAATATCAAATAAATAATAATCAGCTTGACCAATCCACTTTTGCCCTAAAATAGTCTTCGGTTAGAGATAAAAAAGTATATATTTATACTTTTGGTAATACCTTATCGATACAAATCTTAAAAGCATTTTAAAAGGGGTTTATCTTTATTTTTTGTAGTAAACTAGACTAACATTAATTTTTCTGCTCGTCCGATCATACTTATCTAGAATAAGAAACTAATTTAAAATACTGAGCACCAAAGTTCTACCAAAACTTATGATAGGCATTAAATAAGTGCACGTATTAACTTATAGAAATAATATGGATGTCTTAAAATATTTAATGCTAATTAAATTTAAATTTTCACTAAATCATTTTGTTTTCTTTATCATTACAATATTATATCAACGTTTCGTTCGTATATTTGATCAAGTAAAAACAAAATAGAAAAGCAATAACCAAACAATTATTTAGAAGCTTAGATGCACTTACAAATTATATAATTTCATAGGTATATAATAATTGGGAAAACTGGCTTAATTGATAATACAACCCTCTTTTATATGGTAGGTATAGGTGTAGTCTCAACTAGTTTTACAAAATGTCATATAAATTGATTTTACTCCTTTCTTTTTCAAAATTAATTTTGTTTTGTTCATTTTATCTTCCTCGATTTTTGTTTTGTTTTAACTTTATTTAAATAAATATTTTGGAAATAATTATCAGCATATCAATATTTTATTAAACAAATAAACGTCTTTTTTATTACTTTATTAATGGGATTCAACTGAGTATATTAAACTTCATTTTAGCTCTTAAGGCCCATATTCAACTTAAAAACTAATTGATTTTCAAGATTTATAAAATATCTATGACAAACATATGTTTATGACAGGTCTGTTTCATGTAAGAGAAAATATGAGCTTGCATTATTTTTAACTTTAATACTTGTAAACGTTGTTTTTTACTGTTACTTTTTTTGCTTTCAACATCAAAAGTAATGTCTGGACAATAAGAGATGAGTAAATATGTGTCTTGAAACATTTGAATATTTGATAAAAAGCTTATTCAGACCTTTAAAAATTGCATTATGATTAATGATTAGAAACCACGTCAAAATTAAAAATATGAGAACTTTGCCCAAGATAGAAATTTTGGTCGTCTCTAAATTATTTCTGCACAGCTCATTTATAATAATTTGATTTATTATTACAAATTAGTCTTAAACATTCTGAATAAATCAGAGTCATACATAAAATTACCACACTTAAATTAACAACTAAGAGAAAGGCAAATAATCCTTAAAAATTTAACTTCTATAATGTTATAAATGTGCCATACAATAATGACATAATGTATGTAATTATATTTCTTTTTAACTTATTAATTATGAATGCATCGGATTTCAAAATGGTGGTTTATAAAAATCAGTGGATCATCAGTTTTAATTCAATAAATACGATTATTTATTATATAGAGCAATACTTTATCAACAAAATTGAATTATTTGAAAGTCAAAATCAAGGGGCGAACAATATTAACCAATTTTTCATATTGTAAATGTAATTTTGCAAACATACTGTCTCTAGATAAACACTTTATGTATACGGCGCCTAATCAAAATTAATTATTTTAATATCCAGATTAAGGAGTATGAAAAATGTACTGCTTTTTTTAAAGTTATAAATTATTTTCTAAATGACTGAACAATATTTGAATGATAAATGTAGTAGATTAATTTGCTATTTACATTTGAAACAAAATTATTTCAATAGTGAAATAATGATGAATAAATTTATTTTAGAAAAATAAACATATATTATTAATTATTACTTAAAATTGTCCCCAATTATCAATTTTGAACAAATTTCTGAAAACTATTTTAAAAAAATTCCGATTTTTCAAAAATCAATTTCATTTAATTATTATTGGGTATTTAAAATAAAATTAAAACAGATCTTAAATTATTTATATTTTGAAAATTTATCACCAGATATCCATTTTAAACCAAATCAGTAAAGCAGTTTTTAAAATAAATAATTTTTTTTCAAAAGATCCGTTATTATTGGTAAACTACACTAAAACGAATATCCCCGCCCATGTTTACTTCTCCCCCTAAAGAAAGATATTTAAGTAAAGCTATTTAATCCGTTTTAAATAATATTAAAAATAAAAGATTAACATATAATTATCAGATTTGTAGAAAATCAATTAAACGATTTAGGATCTATGTTCAAGGAAAAACAAATGTACATAAATAAAGACACACATGGGCACAGATAGAACTGTAAAATTCATTATTATGGCTTTGGATTCATATCAAACGTCCATAACATCTATTTAAATAATGTTCACGTTTAGTGTAATCCAATTTTACATAAGAAAATAAAAACAAATTTGAATAATAAACCATGATATGTCTTAAAATTGAAACACAAAAAGCGGGTCAGTACGCTCTAGCTTTCCCTAAGGATAAAATACTACGGTTTTTTGTTTGGTAAAGGATAACAATCCCTACAAACTATTATTCAGTGAAAATACTCCACTAAAAAATGTAGGCCTGATATAATAATTTATTACATCATTTATGTGGTATTTATTAAATTGAAGCAAATCTTTTTCAATAAAATATTATAAGACGATTCTTTAAAGATGGGATCACTTTTCATTTAACTTTACCTAATATATATTATATTTAGCACCGCGTCTTACTTGCCGATCGGGTTATACGCTTTAAGTAATAATTACGCTAATGGATTAGGAATTGGGAAGGTTGAATTTGAGGAAGTGAACCCGCATTTGCGTGGAGGGAGAGTGGAAAACCATTTAGGAAAAACCACCCCCAGTTCACCCGACCGAGATACGAAACTCGATCTCCCCGTCCTCAGCAGTCTGGCTCAACACGACAAGCGCGTTAGCCAACTACGCCAACGAGGCGGGTAACTTTACCTAATATTGTTACAATACTTACAAACAAACGTGTGTTAAAATTTATCATACATATTGCAAAATACCCAACAATATTGTAAAGCATTATAACATTAGTTTGTTTTAAAGGTAATATAATTTAATGATACCTATTCCTAAAAGTACCTCAGATTGATACTCGCTTTATCAAACTGAAGGTCAGGTCTTAGTCAGTAAAGAGGATACAAAAATTAAACTTGCGTATGGATGTGAATTAAACAAACACATTTAGACATGACCATGTGTGGGAAAATTGGTTGGGTGATGTCAGACAAGCTCCCCTATTACGTCATTTAAGACAATATAGAATTAAATGAGGAAAACGTTGATTACTCTGCTTCCAATATTATTTGAGTGTGAGAGTGGTAAAATTCTTGCCACTATTATTTCCTGAAATCGTTTTGTCAAAGTCAAATAATCATACTGTCAAAAATTACTTTAGATTTCTATTTAACTATGTAAGTGAGGATACAAAGATACCTCTTAAGGCCCTATTTTGTAACCAAAATGCCTCTAATTGTAACCTTCATCCGCCCTGTAATCTTACCTTGCATCATTCTACCATGGTATAGGTTATAAGATAAGGTCATAGCGTAATCTGTTAAGGTAAGACTGATATTTTTCAAGACATTTGGAGTGAAAATGCGTTAAGTACGGGAAAAATTATTGACTTAGTAGATTTAAAAAATAAATAAGAGATAAACATTCAAAGTAAATGTACTTGATAGTATTTTTCATCTCACTTTGAAAATAGAATTTAAAATTGTTTGAAAATTAAATATTCTGTACGTTATACTATTAAATCTGTAGTTATAAATCTAATTGAGTTTATCTCTTATAATGTGTCTCGTATACATCAAGGTGGATAGTAGAAAAACTAGAATTGTGTTACAAAATACAAGTATATTATATTTGTAGTTTATATATATATATATATATATATATATATATATATATTTAAACACACAAGCTTAAAAGTATTTAAAAATGCTAAGTATTTCAGTGTATTTTCATATATGCATGGAGAGGTTAGATTAACTATATGAGATGTTGGGTTTCTTTCTACGAAGTTAACGGTATTTGGTTCTATTACTGGAAAGGCTGGAAACAATACCATCCAAAAAGATGATGATGTCCTCTTAAAGTTATAAACTCCATACAAGGTGTATGTTGTACCATATTTAAAATTAATTTACAGTTTAAGATTATATTTTATTTTGTTTATAAAGTTTACGTTAAATATATCTAATATTAAAAAAATGCACTGAGAAACATACTTTAATAGTTGTCTTGCCTCATTAAATCCATAGGCAGAGTGTAAATAAATTTTATATCTATTTTTTTATAAGCAATCAATAAAAAAATAATATCACTGAGATATCCTCCAAAGTAATTTGATTTTAAATTTTTGTAAAAATGTATTTTTACATAATTGAATAAATTCATGTAAAATTTTATTAATTTAATTCTACATTCTTAATACAAAACAGATGAAATTAATAAATTAAATAAAGAAATATATTAATTGATGTTTTATTATTGTTATTGAAATTATTTCATTTAGATAGCGTTAAATGATGATGTGAAATAGATTTCAAATAATTTACTCAAATGAGCTAAGTGCATATTAACGATCCTGGAGCTTAATAAAATATCTTAAATTTATATCTACATGAAATATTAACCCACAAAAATAATATTTCAATCAATACGGACATAAAAGTTATATTAAATAGTAGGATTTAAATCTGTCAAATATTTTCCAAAATAAAAATTCCTTATTTACAGCAAAAGCAACAGTATAGTCCTTAACATATTTAATTTCTCTTTTATATTCAAAGTATCAGTGTTACATCCCTCCCTAATTTAAAGGCACTAGATTAGATTTTTTAATTTGGTTAAAGGCACAATATCTCGGTTATCTAGTTTATAGCTCACGATCAATAAGTTACATCTTTACTAAAGGAACCACATTTCTATTTATTTCCTTTAATTAATTTTCCATAAATCAGTTCTTTCCTTTGTTAAAGGTACAAAGTTTCGATTTTTTTCTCTTTTATGAGCGCAAAATTTCAAAAAAAATTTAGTTTAATTTGAGTTATTTCCTTGGTTCACGGTATTAATTTTAAGTTTTCGGCATTGCTTGTTGTAACTATTTACAGACGTTTATTTTGGTTAAATCTAATCACTTTTCAGTTCCTACCTTTGTTACATGTTACAACAACTAGCTTGTAAAGCTTTTTAAAATTAATATTGCGAAGTCAGGTAACAAAACAGAAAATAAAATTTTCAATGATCTCTTTTCTCTTGAAGTGAATTTATTTACCTTCAAGAAATGATTTAATAAATTTTATGAAACATTCTTTTTGGGACATAGTGAGCGCCATCACCTAAGAAGTACAGTGAAAGTCACGTTAATAACTTATTAATAAAAAACTATAGTAAATAATAGTAATTTGTTACTTGCTAAACATCAAAGTGTGCACACAATTCCTTTGCTACATAAAACTGTTACTAGCAAGTCATAAGAGAAGCCATGAGATTATAGAAGAACAAAGGAATTTTTAATAACAAATGGAATAGATGTTAGCTTACTATTTTGAAAACAATATAAAACTCTTTTATTGAATAGATAAGTTTTGTTTCTCTCTTATTTTTAAACTGATATTCCTGAGAACATTAAAAAATATATAACTCAAACCTTATTTCG
>CABFOV010000119.1:266535-290892 GCA_902141375.1 Timema poppense
ACCTATGGGTTGTTTCATCTACTTATAGCTATTTATTTAATAATATGAAAATATTAATAGAGAAAAATATATTTATTTATATTTAACTTTACATAAAAACTTTTAGTTTTGAACAATATAGTATTCCTTAATTGTTTTTGTTAAAGCTAATGACTATTGTTTTAACCTAGTTTGTATTAGAAGACAGTTTATAAAAAAAATTTTATTTGCTTAGAATATGTCTCTCAAACTACAATGTATATTACTGTATATATAATATAGATTTAAGTAGTTATAAATATAATGCATTTTTAAATACAATAATATTCAGGAGCATGTATTTTATTATTATTTTTATTATCACCTCGTCTTACTACCCGTTCGGGTTATACGCACTTACGCTAATGTGTAATGGTAGGGTGATTGTGAGATGAAATGAAGGACCTACAGTTTTACGTGGAATCCGAACCACGGTGGAGGCCTGACATTCCTCACATTCACAAGATGTCTTGTCAGAGGTGAAGGAAGGGTTTGGTAATCAGATAAATCTTTGCCGGGACCGAGGATCGAACCCCGGCCGCCAGAGCATGTATTTTAGAATACTATTTTATTATTGTTGCCTGAAACCTAGTCTAATAGTTATTTTTAGGAGTTAAAATTCTCTTGGAAGCGTTTAGACTAGGATTTCAAACCCATAATCCCCAAATTTCAAGCAGAAAATCGCATTTATTCTAAATAATTATCATCCATATAATATAAGTCAAGGCGCTGATGCTAATACAGATCTGCCAGTTATTTTGCATAGTTAAGGTAAATATGAAACATATATTTTACTGGGATTATTTATTCGCGTATTTTTATACACAATGAATATCCTAATTTTAACATGGGCTTTATTTCAACAAATATTAAATAGATTATTTTCAGTGTTGGTTAGTTTTTTAATTGAATGTATGTTCAAATGCAGTTAGTTAAAAAACCTCATGATGAATAACATCAAACATAAACATCAACATCAAATAATAATAATAATACTATTTCCACTAATTTTATAAATATATAATAATTAAATGTACTCCTAGGCTGGATACATTAGTTAATTATTGGTGACCTGGCGGTCTAGGGGTAAGGTGTCAGACTTCTGTGCTGGCGGCCGGGGTTCAATCCTCGGTCCCGGCAAAGATTTATCTGATTACCGAACCCTTCCTTCACCTCTGACAAGACATCTTGTGAATGTGAGGAATGCCAGGCCTCCACCGTGGTTCGGATTCCTAGTTAAACTGTAGGTCCTTCATTTCATCTCACTATCACTCTACCATTACACATTAGCGTAAGTGCGTATATCCCGAATGGGTAGTAAGACGCGATGCTAATAATAATAATAATAGTTAATTATTTAAGATAAAGGAAAGCATATGTTTGTATTATGATCTTTTTTTTTACATATCTAATAAATAATGTGCACTATAGTGGGAAATCTTTTCAGGAAGTTATATTTACTACAGCTACAAACAATTATAACCACTTATATAATCTCATGGTCTAAAGTGCTACCCTTGCAGTAGACTAAATTTCCAATGACGAAGAGATCAAGGTTCAAATCTCGGTTGGGTTAAGGTTTTTTCCAAAAAAAAAATTCCAATCTTCCTTAAAGCATATAAGGGTGCACTTCCTATAAATATACCCTTTTTCATCCGTAAAAACACATGCGTAATTAGTATACAAGCGAATGGATAGTAAGAAGCGGTGCTAAAATAAAATAAATGGTTCTCGTTATTTAAAAAAAAATATTTATTATGTGATAAAACTGCCATTCATGACAAATTAAGGAATCCAACAAAAGTTCAACTTAGATGAAACTATTTGGAGGGTGGGAAACCATTTAAAACAAATATTCTAAGGTCAAAACGATTTATGGATATTAAAAGGAAACTAAAATCTCTTATTAAATCTTTAATCAACTCTTATCCTTTCCTGGATTAAACTTGATTGTTTAATTTAGCGAAAACAACCAAATATTTTTATTATATTAGGATATGTGTTAATTTATTTACAATTCTTCCGGCTAGTGCTAAAAGTACAGAATATAAAAGAATACGAATACTTTTTTAGCACCACGTCCTACTACCCATTCTGTTTATTCGTTTTTGTAATACTTACGCTAGCTATTTTAGGGATGAGGAAGCCTATATTTATTTGAAGTGTACCCTCAATTGCGTGGGAAGCCATTTACTAAAAACCACCCCTAGTACACCCGACTGAAATTAGAGAACCTCAATCTCCCTGTAATCGGCAGTCTTTTCTATTTCGAGAGTAGTGCTTTAGATCATTTGGCCATCCAACGGGGGTAAAAGAATAATTTGTGTTCAATGAGAGTTAAAGGGACAATTTAATACAAGTCATGATACATTTCTTCCGGTCATAAATACAGTTAATTAACTGAGTTTTACAAAATATAAAAGTGTTCGTCAAACCTCTATTATCTTACAATATTGATTGAATATATATCTGGATTTTTTCTAAATTCTAAAAGTAAAATTTTCCAAAGTAAAAATAATATACACACAAAGAAGGTAAAAAAAATGAATAATGGAATAAGGGGGTGAATAGTATTACTTTAGGTTAAGAGGTTAAAAATGTGTAAAATGTTCAAAAATAGCGACAATTTTAAACGGAATAAACAGGTTAAAAAAGGGTAGAATTGGGTAAATAGTTAAATTGGATAAATGTAGTATAAAAATGCTTAAATAATTTTGATTGGATTTAATCACAGCTCTTCAACAAACAATTATATTCGTCTTTTTTTATTTTAAATAGCCCCAATAGGAACGAGTTCAAAATATCCTGTATAAAGAGATATTAATTTAATCTTCAAAAGAAATGTCGGCTTTTAAATATATTCAGATTATATCTCTATTTTGACATTATGTATTAGTTGGCCTACTTTATCACAATTTAAACCACTTAAGAATTAATATTTAAACATAGTTGAACAAACTTAGATTATATTCTCTGTGAATAGTTCTAAATATTTTTTAAAAAAAAGTTACGTTTTAGATTCCCCGTGCAAAGAACTGTTACACCATCTAGTATCATATATAGATAGTCTATCTTCATGCGATAACTTCATGTTTCCATTTCTTAAAGCCACTGATCTAAATGTTACCTGAAGTCAGGCCATGATGCGTTAATAAGGAAATATGTATGTATAAATTACTCCTATGTGTTCACGTTGTTGATATACTGCAAGTAAACTTGCTTTACTTTTCTTTGTAAATTTGTTGAAAGCTATCAGACTGAAAGGTTTATAACACCCTCTGGGAATGTAAACAAAATATTGATTACCTTTAAAAGGTTCTTGGCTCAGTTCTCTTGGCTGGGATAATTAACACTGATCCATCTACACGCTTGCTATATTCAGAATTTTGAACTCAGATGAAATATGAGTTTCGCTTTTATAGTACGTTTACAAAGTTGAGATGAATATTATACTAGTTTAGCTACTCACTGTGACATAACTTAATTAAAGACTTAGTTCAAGTTCATAGTAATAAATGAGCAACATTCAAAATTTAAATTAACACGTCAACTTACTAAAATTATATAAAGTATTCGTTTGCGGATTATGATTTCGGTTTCCCGCTAAGAGTGATTTATGGTTTTATGATAATATGTTCAAAATATTATTCTTGAGAATAGTTTAATTTGAATACAAATTGATTAGATTTAATTGTCTGCTGTTTTTGAATCAAATGTTTTATTAATATTATTAATCTTTATTTTATAATTAATATATAGGTTTTGAGGAGCATAAATCATTTATTCAAACGTTCTGTAATACAGTTCCCTAAACAAATAAACATTTACGAGAAGTTAATTGTTAAATTTAAGTTGTTTTATATTAGCGGCGTGTCTTAATACCAGTTTGGGTTGTACGTATATTCACAAATTATGCCAATAAGTTAGAAATAAATAAGGTTTAAATTATTTAGGGGTAATAAACAAGGTTTTCTCGGATAGAAAGTGTAAAACCATATACTAAATCCCAACACCCGACTGGGATTCGAACGTTATCTCCACCATCAGCAGTCTAGCCTATTGAAAAATTGACGCGTTAGATCATGTGGTAATCGAGTTGGGTAGTTTAAATTGATGTAAGATTATTTTAAATATTATTATTGAAAACATATTCCTTTGAAAGCTTCATTACTCACAAACAACTATAAAAATTATCTTAAATGTATTTTAGTTAAATTTTGTCCGTACACCTTTAGTAAACTATTAACAAAATGAAAGGATTTTGATATGTAAAACTGTAATATATTATATATATATCTAAATATGTTTAGATAAAACATTAATATTCTATACATCTAAGTTAGTTAAAAGTTTAGGCAAATATGATATACCCATCCTCGTGGTGTTGTAAATGCGTGGGAGAAAAGTTTATACGATGCTAAATCAACAAACTTAATGGCTACATTTAGTTTTGAAAGTGACTTAATTATTACAGGAATCACTTAAAGCAAAATAACTTGTGTAATTACTCCAAGAAGTATAATGCACCTATACCTATTTCAAATATAGGTCCCTCTCAATAGATTTCTGAATATGACTCATTTTTGTAAAACCTTATACCCGGAAGGTAACTATACTTATATCATACCTTTTCTTCTGTAATATTAAACGGAATAGTGTATTTGTGTATCCTAATGTAAATCGATGCTTGTAAAAATCCGCCAAAGCCATTTAAACAAGATTGAAAATATTAGGATACCAGGGAGTTTAAAAGTTAGCGTTTAGTGTGGCTTGTGAAATACAAGAGTCCTATAAATTTGAATGAACTATGAAAATCTTGTAAAATGTATGCATAATCTAAAAAACAGTATACCTAATCTTCTGGTTTTTAGTAATACAATTCACATCGGGTTAATCACAACATATGACAGCACCTACCACAATTTGATCTTATTAAATTTTTTATGTTTTTATGACGACCTAAACCAATACATTGTATGTATGTTGAGAGAATGGGCCGAGGAACGTATTAAACCTCCCTACAAAAGTTACAATCCCCATTTCTGACAGTTCTGTTATTTAAGCTGCTCTTTCTATTTGTTGATTCATCAAGTAAGATTTTATAGGTGATAGTAAAAAATGTTTGTCTCTTCTTATTGGACCATAATTACTTAGCTCGTTACAAGAAAGATCTTTTGTTTTTCAATACCACATGCATGTATGAGAAAGTAAGTACAGTATTTGAAAAGTTCACAGAGCTCATTTTACAGTGGGAAATTTTACGAGGCGCATCTTGAAGGTGAAAACTAACATATTAATTAACTCGTATTTGGTTGGTGACATATATAATCAAAATTATAGTAAATGTAAAAAACTTAAACATAGGTTTTTTTTATTTATTTATGGTTTAAGGGTTTGTCCAATAAATTCCAGGGGGGTCCATTTAATCCCACGGGGCCCAAACCCACACCTTTCTACGACCTTGCTTATAGGCGGTGGTAATCCTTATCTATTTCCATCACCAAATACAAACAAATGTTACATTTTTCACTTGTGATATTCCTTATTTAGGTTAACAACAAAGTACAAGCAAATTCTAGTTGATACATTTCTCAGTGATGACATTTCTTATCTACGTTCACTACAAAATGCAATAAAATTCTAAACTTTTCATATGTGATATTCCTCATCCATTGTATTTCAATGTATACACAACATGTTAACTTTGTGATTTTTGTTATTTAGATATTATGGAAACTTTACTAAAAATTATACTATCTCAAATTGTTGAAATATATTTTAAGATATAAAAGAAACCTAATGAATTTTTCAGCCAATAACAAAAGCTATTTCAAATTTTCCAAATTATGATAATTTCTTACCGCCAATAAAATTCTAGCTCTATGTCCGTCCACGTAATAATTTAAGCGCAAAATATTAGCTCTTAACAAAATAAGTTTTAAATTTTGACCTTTAAATATATATTTTTTTGAGCTGTATACATATAATGCTATTAATAATGCAATAATATAATGCACTAAACTGGTACTTAAAGCATATGTTAAAAGGTTTTAAAACTCAAAATTACTCAATCGCCGAAATATTTTTTTTAATATGCCTATTTTCATAAGTAATTGAGTTACTTTATAAAAATTATAGATTGCTTATTTAATTCTAAATATAAAACTTAAGATTGTTGTGCTAGTGTACTTAAGAAATATATCTTATATTTATAATGAATTCAATTATATATGACGGTTATACTAAAGATCTGTATTTAATCTTGGTATTGCCGTTAATAATATGTATATTTTCTACTCATAGGTGATAGTTATAACTAAAAGGATTGGATTGTTTGGTTTTTTATAAATGTAATTTATAAATAAGCTCATCTCTGAGAAAAGTTCAGATTTGTATAAAAATTCGAAAGTTTAAAATAAGACTATGATTTGAAATGGCGGATACACGGTCAAAAGCTTTCACGGGTTGGAAAACTCCATCTTTTACATGGAACTAGTTTCTTTCAATTAATCAACTTTACCAAAAGTTCCCCTTGAATTTGTGAAATACTGCGGTATTGATAAAAGTAATAAAGTTTAATGGGGTGAAAATAATGAGAAGGTCTTAGTCTTGATTTTTTTAAATATTCCTAGCTCTTGGAAATATGAATTTAATCATCGTATATGCGATATAAAATATATTTATAAATGGAAATATGATCCTGTCATATTCAATGTTCTTTCGTATTTCACACAAACACTATTTTCTGGAGGTTGATTTTAAACTATGGAGAAGTTTGTTCACATTCTAGTTCGATTACGTCTGAACATTTATATCCTCTAGCTTCGTGACCGTTACATTAAATCCACTTCTACAGCCCTTAACTCAATTCGTCATGGAAGGGTGTCGGGAAAATGTCGCCCGGGAAAACTGCGCCTTCTCAGAAAAAAGGTAAAACTGCGTCCTCGCATGAATCATCACATTAATAGTTTGGAAAATTGCGCTCACGCGACCTTGTCTGTCTCACCTAAATAGTTTTAACAAGATCGTGTAGGCGCACTTTTCTCACTTTCCTCACGATCTTACCATTTTCACTGGCGTAGATCAGTTCGTTCCATCCTTTTGTTTAGAAGGGTGGGTATTTCAAATCGACTCATCAAACATCATGAGATCTTGAGGAGGTCAAAAATATATCGATTCATCGCGCCTGTCTTCGCAGGTTGTGTAGGTTAGGTTAGGTTTTCCAATTAAAAAATATTTGTGTGTATCTGTAAGCATTTGATGTGAATGTATAAATAATTGAAGCTATCAAACTAATTATTGATGACAATTTACTCCATTTGTTGAATCTAGATTAGACTCTTCAATTATGTTGTTAGGTCCTTGGGATTACTTGTTTTGTAGAGGTCCAAAACAGTGTGTGGGACACACTTTTCCCACCTAATGGTGAGATGATGATAGGAGGAAGCAATTTTCCCATATTTTTTCTAGGAAGGGGCAGTTTTTTCGGGCACAACTTTCCCTAACCCTATGGAATACAACAATACGTTCGATTAGTATATTTTATAACAATATTCTGTTATTTTCTCGCACCCAATAGTTTGTTAACCTCTTATATCTTTAGAGGGTTTAGTATAACGATATAATATACTTATTATAGCTTTGTCAAGCTAGATGCTAATGTGCTACACATAATTATTTAACATAATCCTTCAATTAAGATGCCGCCATATTATCAAACATCTCATTTTGACAATTATCTAAAAAAATAAATATATACAACTAAACATATAAGCAAAACTTGGATAAGATAGTAACAATATTATTTTAAATATAAATTCGTCTCCTTGACATTGTTCTAAAGATGCTCATATACATTCTCCTTATCATCCTTTGTCCTTGCTTCTAGCTCGTCACTGCCCCATTAGACTAGAATATTCTTCTTGAACGCCATTTCCTCTTTTAACGCTATCCTACTCTAACTCATCCCGCCCCCTTTGCCCCCTCTCCTCACCGTATCATTCGCTCTCCTTCCATCTCAATTTCATTGTGACACGAATTTCGCATCTCTCAGGATCCTCGTCTTCAACGGAGCTAAGATTCTGATTTTATTCTCCATTTCACTTTTTACCCTCCATCCTCTTTTTTTTTCTAATTTTATCTTTGTTTCATCTTCTGTCACAATTCGTCTTATTTCATGAGATTTTTTTCTTTTCCTCTTCTTACTTTGGATATGAAATCAGTTTAAAGAAGCATTTATAATACACCATATAATAATAAGATGCTTATATATTAGATACTAACAACAGGAATTTATGCTTATAAAATTTAATATTTCAAAAATATTTCTATTAAAGATAAAGAAACCGGTTTCATGTTGACAAATTTAATAAAAACAAATATAAGGTTGTGCTCCTCATTTGACTTAGTTTTAATAATTAGAGATGTGCATGGGATAACACAATAAAATAATGTTATATTTTGTTATAGATCAAACTTTATTTTAATTTTTAACTTCAAATATATTTATATTGTCTATTAATTCCTTCCATTTTTGAATAAACAGTTTTGAAACTAGGTATAATTGTGTAAAATATTTGAAAAATATTAAAGTAGTCTTAAATATTAACGTTTTACTTGATTACTACATCAAGTACAATTATTTTGCGTATTGAGTATATGAATATATATTAAATAAACATAGTATGTATACAACTGTTACATTTTAATTTAAATAAGAAAAAATAGAGATACATTAATTTCTTCAAAGTTTCCCCAAATTTACATTATCACACTTGCCTTTTTTAATCAAATCGTAGTCACGCTATATTAATTTTTTTTAATACTAAAAACAAAAAAATATATTTATTCACGTTATATATTTAATACATTAATGTATAACTCTTTCATTAAATATAATATATAAGTTTTATAAAAAAAAATATATTGGCTTATTTTGGTACAAATTGACGTAATAAAACATAAAATGTTTGACTAAATATAATTTGGCATACATTTTAGTATTATTTATCTTAATTATCAAGTAAACCTTGCTAACCCATTGATCATAGAGTTAAAATGCTAGTCATAATATAAGTTTCTAGAGAAACGTCTACTTTAAGCACCATATAATCACAAAACGCCCATGATATAAAACAGCTCTGGTGTGACGAAACTTGTTACAAAGCATCGATGAAGTTACTAAAGAATCCGTGTATATATATAATGAAAAAAATAGTTCTTCTTGGAATGACAATAAGCGTGACAATAATGAAACATTAATATTACTGGCCTATACTATTAAATACAATACAATTTTCTGAAATATTAATAATAGTAATTTTAACATTGTACGCAATTCATAAAAATATAATAAATGATTACAAAATTGTATTAATTATCCAGAGTAAAGAAAATTTAACGTTTCTTTTAATGAATATGAATTTTATCTGATGAAATAGGCCAGAGATAATTAAATATACACTTTGACCTGCATTTATGAATTTAAAAATTATAATAAACATTAATATATATTTTATTAATATCATGTCCTATATTCTTAGGGTGTATTAAAAATGAAATATAGTTTAAAGTAAATATTACATTTTTAGCATAATAGTCTAGGGAAATAAACTGTTAGTCTATATATTGCTTTAAAATTTTGACTTAAATTATAAAATGTATTAAAAATCTCGCCGTTTTTCTTGTGGTTCTTAGTTTCATCCATGGGCATAAAAGAAACAAAAAAACTATTTTTTTGGAGAATGAAAAATATGCGACAGTATTCAAGAAGGGAAGAAGTGATGAGAATGTTTTCTTAATATTTTCACTGGAGACTTTGTTAAGAAGTTGTAAGCTTCTCGTTTCTTTAAATGAAAATTACGTTCGGAGGTGCTTCTAACTTGTAGACAAAACGGGCGGTGAGTTAAGTGGGGAACGGAGAGGGTAGTTTAAAAAAGAAATGTTTAAGAAGTCTAGGCATAAGTAAAACATGCTCTATAATTGAAACCTTTAATATTCTCCTACACCCTCCCAGGTAAGGGAGGTAAAATGGAAGGTTAAATTCTTTTATATTAAAAGGTGAACAAAATAAAAGATAATTTTTCATTGTTAAATTCATATAGTATATAGGTATTTTTAGTATAAGCTAGCACAAATTCTGTTCTTAATTAGAATACTATCATTTTCAAACAATATAGATAAACCATTTAAAATATTTAACTATAAACACTTGGTTCCAATTTTGTTACAATCTTATAAACTTTTCAAATAATTTAATTTGAAATGAGTTCAGTTTATTATTATTATTATTAGCACCGCGTCTTACTACCCGTTAGGGCTATACGCACTTACGCTAATGTGTGATGGTAGGGTGATTGTGAGATGAAATGGAGGACCTACAGTTTAACGTGGAATTCGAACCACGGTGGAGGCCTGGCATTCCCCACATTCACAAGGTGTCTTGTCAGAGGTGAAGGAAGGGTTTGGTAATCAGATAAATCTGTGCCGGGACCGAGGATTGAACCCCGGCGGCCAGCACAGAAGTCCAACACCTTACCCCTAGACCGCCAGGTCACCCTTCAGTTTATTAAATCTTTGCTATTAAATATTTTAAAATATTAAAAACCCATACGACTTTCTTATGTTTTTATTATAGTTCAATGAACTCCCAAAAAATATGTCATGCACATTTCCATATTTTATATAATACTAAGCTCTTTATTCTAATTGAATACGCTTATACATCATAATTAAAATAAATATAACTCTACTAAACCTAATATTCAATAAAAAGTACTGTACCTATGAGATTGTTTATTACTCTTCATGTATAATGACAAATATAATATTTCCTTATCAGAAACGAAAGTTAGCCATCACGTGATGTAACTAAGTGGAGACAATATTAGTTGATATGTCTGGTTTTATAGATGGAATAAAACCACTTAATGTGAGTGTAAAGTATTATCTATTAAATTATGAATATATTTTTTGTTACTGATAATGTACAACCATCTTTTATTTTATATTATTGTCTAGATCTTGTAGCAGACACTCGATCCCATTATATGACAAACTTAATTGATGTTCAGAAGGTAAGATATGTTAGGACAAAGTTAGGTGAGTTGAATTTACAGTTAACATTAAATTTGCTACCTTTGAATTATATAATACAAAACACGAATCGCTTATGTTTGTGTATTTTCCAGTTTTTACCCGTGTTTGTCAGTCTTAACTCTTGAACAAATTTATAAACCTTAATTAGATACGAAAAATACATAGTTACCGACTTCTCAATTAGTTTTTTCCTGTTGTCCTTCATTCTGAGGCTAGTGGTATCTACAATAATATAAACAAAATAATGCGAGGACATTTTGGTATTTTAGAAGTGACAGAAATTCTATAATAGTGTCCAAAATGTTATTTGAGACTCAATACTATATAAAACTCATTGAAAAACTTTAAAAAAATATCCAAATCAAATTGAAAGTACAAAACTATACCAAGTTCTTATATGTGTACATGAATTTGCCAGTTTTCATCTGGCGAGAGATTGATAAACCACGCCTTAATATCCCATTTATTCGGTTAGGATATTCCTTTTTCAGTCAAAGCTCATTTTTGCATTTGTTCGTCAGATTTTGCCATTGGCTCTTAAATGCAAAATGTTAACTATATATATATATGTTTCTTTGTCGGATATAATGCTAAATTTATAAATTGCAACTGCTATGTTAACCTACTATATTTTGAGACGATATAGAATTAAAACATAGAATAGTGTTTTATACTTTTAGGTCAAGGAGTATAGTATGCCCATCTTTAGTAGAAATATTAAAAGGAGAATTTATTTACAAACAAATTCATACTAATATAACAGTCATTCAACGTATTATATTGGGATTTTCTTTTAATAGCGGTAAATTAACACATAATATTATTTTTAGGTTTGTTTGTTTCTATTTTTTATTAATAAATATTTTAAAAAGAATATGTAATTCCTTAAAAATCTTATGTACAATTCTAGCAGGGGAAATATAGTTTCTTTGTGCTTTTTTTGTAAAAATGAAAAAGACTAAAAGAAATGTGTTTCTGATAAACACAATACTTATCCATCTCCTGTACATTTTAATTCTGATGTGATTGGTTACTTAAAAAACCATTATTCTACTTCAAAATCACCTTTAATAATTCCATTACATATATATTTATTATTTAAGGCTATGAGGTAAACACGAATTTATAGTCTCAGTTTAAAAATAAATGTGTTTAGCTAATTACTTTACAATGATAATAATAAATAAAAAAACTTTATTTTAAATTGATAAAACTTCATCTGGAGGTTTTAATAATAATAATTATTATTATATTATATATATTTGTATTATATATTATTATATTAATTATTATTATTATTATTTTACAGTACTCATATAAATTGTGAGGTATGGATCATTAATCATGGCCCGAAATCAAAATTGGTTACTAGGTTTAATTTAATAATAGTCATGGTTATTGACAATATTAAACACAATCGTGGATCCAGATACGTCAATAACAGTTTCTAGATATTTGGTTAAGCTTTCAATGGAAAACTAATTTGAATGCTTGAAAATAGTTGATTGAAATAAATCAACGGTTAGGAATTTAATGTCAAATGAGGGGAAATAATTTTTGTTAATTTAAAGTATTCGTATTTACACCGGCTCAGATTTAGACACCAACTTCCCCGACGCTGCCAAAAAATATTTGGTGAAACCAAAGTTTTTGACCGTATGTCCACTAGCAAGGCTTTGATTAGGTTCTGGATAGTTTAAATATAGTGAAGATCTGTCGGTCACAGTTCCCCCAAAAGATTGAGTTGAAGGAACCAGCGATGAGGATACTGCAGGTGGATGTATTGCTAACTTTACCGAACACATCCACATTTAAAGATTTGTACTAACATCCGAGAACAGAGAACACACTTTAATTAAATAAGCATGAAGATTTAATAAATTAGTTCATGACCTAAAATTTATTTAAAGTGTGACAGAAAGGAGTGAAAGTATTTTTCGTTTTTTATAGAAAAAATTTCTGGCCAAAATAAATCAAATATTTCTCCAGTAGCAACGTAAAGATTAGTTTTCTGCACATGCTCATATCAACATATCTTGAATATCTGTGAAGGGTGTCCTGTAATTTTGTCAAAACTTTTCTATTTATTAAAAATGTTTTGACAACATTCCAGGACAACCTCTACATATATTAAAGACCTGTTGATATGAGCATGTGCAGAAAATTAATCTCTACTTTGCTACTGGAGAAATATTTGATTTATTTTGGCCAAATAAATGTAATGCTATAAAAACTGTAAAATTACTCGTGCTCGCTTCTGCTTCACTTTAAGTGAAATCTGAACCTCTCAGTTTCTGGTTACAGCAATGTAAAAGTTATTCTAAGTTGTAATAAAAATAATATTTTAACGACAGTGCAGTGAAATGAATTACAATAGTAATTATTAGGGAAAGAATGAAGAAGATATTTCTGGTCTTATGAAATAATTTGGCATTAAACATAAAACTAATGAATGGGGCATATTTAATTATGCACTGGAACTAAATTTTGAATATAATTATGCTTCATATGTGTGAAATAAATATCCATCTGTGCATCTACTTCATTCCGCTGACATTAAAGAAGCGTATGAAAGTATGTCGAGGATTCTGAGTTGAGCAAAGTATAAATACGACTATTGGAATGTGTGTGGTGATCTTAGGTTATTGCAATACATAAAGCTATTTAGGGAAGTCTAACCACATATTGATGTTTTCTATGATCGTGGAATAGCCGGGCAACAAAAGCATTATATTGTGCAACAATGGGAAAAGAGAATTGAATATTTAACAGGAAAAAGTAATTTAAATATTATATTCCTCTGCTTGGATCACAAAAGGCTATTTGTACACCTTTAATTACAAAGTTTGACTCAATGAAATATTTTTTTAAGGCCTTAGGCAAATTAGGAGGAGGATTCACCTGTTTCAAAAAGTCTTTCCCAACATAACAGATACTAAGGCGAAGGGAGGAATATTAATCTCTCTATAATTGAATAAGTCCCTGAAATTATATTATGTATTTAAAATAAAGCTACAGGCTAGTGAACTGGCAGCTTGGCTTACGTTTAAAGCAGTTGTGCATGGATTTATTGTAAACAGAAAATAATATAATTATGGATCTTGTATTTATATTGGTTCGGATCACCCTAAATTATGCAAAAAACCATTGATGAAGGTAATTTTTCTTTAGAGTAACATATGCAGAATATCTTTTTATGATTCTTCCGTGAAGAAACACGTGCTTTTCAGAAATAATGGGAAAAGGATTTCACCACTAAAATATATTTTTTATACAATATTTGCTGTTAAAAGAACAACTACGCTATTTCCTGTTAAAGGAACAACTACGCAGTATTTGGCAAAGACGCCAATTCCCTATACCAATAAGAAGCTATCCTTCACAACGCCTGTCGCCAGGACTCTATTAGTTAGATTTTACACTGTTGGCGAGGGGAGAAAGATGCAAAGGTTATGTCATATATAAACCGTTTGTGCGTATAAGCCAGGCATCCGGGATCCAAACATCTACACTGGGATCTAAACGCCACGCACAAGTCAGTCAGAGCCACACACTGGCAGTCACAGTCTAACACAGTATAAAATAACTTACATTAATATTACAAGTGTGCATTGATATAAATAGTTTAATTGGAGTATGTATAAGTAATTAACAGATGTCATTTAAATAAAGCGTGTGTGAAAAAACAGCCGTGAACAGTTCTCTTTTTTACATTTATTAATTATGCCGTTCTAATTAGTGTTCGACCACGGAGCTATATACACATGGTTAAACGGTATATTTTCCGTGCAGTGATGATAGGCGCTCGACCACGGAGCTCTAGACAACCTAAACATCATCACAGCATTATTTTTTCTGGAAAAATTCCTTAGTGTTTCAATTAACGCCCAAAGCGAGGCGATTAATTCAATATTGATTATAATCTCTGGTGTCAACTTTACAACTATGATATAAATATATGGGAGGCTTAAATTATTTGAAAATATTTTCTACGGTCACTTCTTTTTTCACTAATAAGTTGATAATTTGATAACTGAGAGGGATGCGCAAGGGTAAACCTTTCATCCCGTGTGAATAAGTTTTAAGTACCTTAAGCAAAGTTTTCCTAAATACATAAGTGTATTGTGCTCTTATTTAAGTCAAACATTCCTTAGATATCAATTTTAAAACAAATTGTTAGATACATTTTCAAAAGATTTATAATTTTCGATATTAGTCTTAAACAAGCTACCACCAAACTATTTTTTTCGAGAAAGAAGTGTACAGTGTAAATTTTCATTTAAAACGCTTTCAAATAACTATTATAACAAAATCACTCAAGTTATTTTGAAAAAAGTGTAATTCACAATAATCAATCACTAAATTACCTTCAAAAACTGTTATCCGAAGAACCAGTTTACAGTGTTATTTGTCTTGTCAAACAGTCTCAAGAAATTAATTTAATAGTAAATCGTTAAAAGAATTTTTGAAAAATTTCAAGATTTCAGTAATCAACTCTTAAATTGAGGCCTGAATCACATTTAAAAATAGCGTTTTGAGATTGATTATTTTTTTAGAACTAGCTATAAACTGTCTTGGACTTATCGCAAGGGTCAGACAAACAAAAAGACACACATAACCGTAGGAGCCTTTTATTGATGGTGTGGAAAAACATAAAATTACAAGAATCATTATAACGTATTTTTTTACAATAACAATAATTTATCCACTAGATGAGAAAGTGTAAAGTGACATCTACTCTTAGTTTTGTAATAGTGGATATTTTTTTAAATCTGTTATTTTGGCTTGCACTTACGCACTTTGTATTTCACAAATAACCGATTATTAACATAAAGCACAATCAAATAAGATACTTAAATTGATAAATGAAACTACTTTTTAAATATACATTGCTTATAATAAATAAAACACATTCATTTATTCCTGTAAATAGCATTGTTCCTTCCTAAATGCAAATTAATATGCATAATATTTCTATTTCATTGATGTTGTATACGATATTTATTTATATTGTTCCTGTTTTTTTTAGAGTTACCCGAGTTATACTTTTGATTTAATTTTTGTTTTCTAATAAAATAACAATGCTTTTAGAGTGTTATTTTTCCAGTGAATACTGAAAATCAAGCTTGATCCATATCACAGGTGCAACACACATGATAGAAGATAGCCCGCAGTATAATACAATTTGTTTACTCTGACGTCGCGCGAATATTCCTGCTTCATTTGAGTAATGTTGTCACGAGAAAAATAAAGAATGTATACAATTTGAAATATATAGTTTTTATTAATGGTAATTATTAAGTCAATGTTTTAAAATGGAAATAATATTTGATGTTTATGTTTATATATATATTATTCATATATATATTTATTGCATGGCTTCATTCTATCGATACTGGCTATCCCAACATTTAATTATACTAATGGTAATTGGGAGGACAATGGTGGAATTTTAGAGGGTTTTAAACTTACACGCATTGACGTTTGGATAGAGTGGGTATCCATGTATAGTAGAAACCAGTGTGAGTGCACCTATCCTAGATTAGAACTTGAGCCATCCGTCACCATAAAAGCATATTAGACTAAACATATGGTTAGCCAACATACCCACCTATATGAGTATATATATATAAATATATATAAATATTACACATATAATTCTAGTTTATAGGTAGTACTAAGTTAAACATATCCCTGTAATTAGGTAATTAGATAATTAGATAAATTTAAAAACAAATCAAAATAATCTCATTTAAAAAAAAGCTACTGCTCAATTTTAACAGCAGCTATTTACATAAAAGAAAAGTTGATAAATTTGTTTAAAATATTCCGATAAACGTGTTCCCATTTTCCCACCAAGCGCTAAGCGCGCAAACCAATAGCATGCTGTAGTTAGAAAAAAGTCTGGATTTTGGGTTATTTGATAATCCTCTTAAAAGAAGGTTTAGCTGACTAACATTATAGTGCTTTTAGACCTTGCAAGTTCGTTTTAGGCCAATGAGAACCACAACAACGTTTACCCTTTTCAAGTACAAACAGTGGGTGAAGTTAATACTAGTTAATTTTATCTGCCTAGTCAAATTGTTTAATGTGTTCATGGTTTCAATGATTATTCTTTTTATATTTTGTACAGGCCTATTTGTTGGTGAAATAAGTCCAAGTTTCATAAATATTATTAATAAACTTAATAGAAGCTAGTTCTAAAATAATATAAACAAAGTTTTTTTATATCATTTATAGATTTCACTAAATTTCTTAGTTAAAATGTTCTACACCAAGATCATTAATGACTTTATCTTATAGGTACTTGGTGGAAATTATCTGAAACTAATTTGAAAAAGAATTAATGGTATTAAATTTGTTATAAATAACATAACTATATTATGTATTTATTTTTCATTATTTTGGGTATCTAATGTGCACTTTCCAAACCGAGTGATTATATAAGCATATGACTTATAAGCTAGCTTAATTCTAGAACGAACATAATCTCCAGCTCCCGGCTGCTAATTGATCACTGTGAAGGGGTAAACAAAACCCACATTTCACAGATAGTAAAATTTCTGTGATTCCAGGAATAGAACCCGTAACCCTTAATTCAGTAAACAGACACTACTGACTGAGCTAAGGTGACGGACTACGTCATTTATAACTGTGGTGATACCATTAATTCTCTCCATATTATGGAAAGTCACTCCTATGCAGCCAGGCAAACCTTGAACATGGATATTTTCGTAACTGGCAATCCGGTATATTATAAGATTGATGCTCTAAAAGGTGTTACCAACCTCTAGAGTACATTTTAATCAAGATTCCCCATATGACCATCAATAGAAGGGTTTATTAAAATTAATATTTTGACAAATGATATCATAGCTATTCAATAAAAATAGTTATTAGCTAAATAGATTTAAAACAAATCATAATTAGAATTTAAGAATTATCTAGATGTTTATTTAAAATCTAATCTCACACCAAAATTCTGAAAGCACATCTACTTATATAATAATCTAGTATCTATTATTTGTATGTCTCGATTTATATCTAATAATTCCAATTGTGTTTAATATAGTTTTTTTAATCAAACACACTACGACATTTTGTTTATTCAAACAAACATAAAGTTACATGAAATTGGAACAAAGTGTTATTAACTATATATATATATATATATATATATATATATATATATATATATATATATATATATATATATATATATATATATATNTGTGTAATTTATTTCTAAAGCTACGGTATGTTTTGTTGTTTTGTAAATAGTTGAATTGAAAGAATAAATTAACAGCACATCGCCAAATTTCACGGATAGAAGGTATCATGTTTTCAGCACTACGACACTTCGGCCATTAATCTAAAGTTTTCTAAACAGGAGCTACTATTTATTCATTCAAGTAGTTCCTAATTTTTATTCACAGAGCTGAGTTTAACCCAGTTCCAGACCAATTGGTTAACACCTGAGATTTGTAAGCACCGCGGATCAAACTTTGGGTCCTCTGTAATTTTAGCCAGGAGCTATAACCACCAAACCGAAAAAGGTGCTCTGTACTAGAGAAATTAGTGAGATATGATGAAGAACAAGAATTTTCAGAGAATTTTCAAATTCTAAAATATACATCAGGAACTATCAAAACACCAGAGAGTTATACGTAATTTTTCACATTCATCGACACACACATTCACAAAGTACCTGTCATACATTACACAGTCAATTTATGTTGGTATACATTTGCTTTGACCTTTGCATATCGTGTATATGCAAATAGTAGAAATGCCTTCCCCCCTCCCCCTTTTTTTAATAGAGGTAATTCAGTTTCATATATGTGCGTCTGTCTCGTGGAATAATAATTACAAATGCATTGCAGAGCTCGGTCTTTTTTTTTTTTAAACCGCCCTTACCATCTCTTTCCTACTGTATGTTATTTTGCAATACTGTCCCCTTTTTTCACTTTATTCCATTATTTTAAAACCATCCGACATATTGACTTATTATACAATTTTTAAAAAATATTGTGAAAGTTAATAAGGAACAATTAATATAATAAATAATATAATTCAAATTTAATAATTTAAGTATAATATTAAAAAGCTATATGTTCGACGTGATATGACAATTTTCATAGGTACAGTATTTGGATGAAAGTTTTACAATAAATTAACAAATTATATATCTTGTGATGACAATTGTGTTAATTCATTAAAATGTTTACATAACATCTAAAAAGTTTTAAACATTTTGAAAATGAAAATTTTGAGTCATATTACATTATAGAACAATATTAGAAGAAGATGATGTACATATATAAACAATTTTTCATGCAAATAAATGGTTGCTTGTGAATGTCGGAATTAAAGAATAAACAATAAAATAAAAATAAGTAAAATTGAATTTCTTTCTTATCTGTGTTAATTTTCTGTTTCTTTGGATATTGCTCCAATTACTGCAACATTGAATCACTTTCTACTATATTCCATTCACGGTAGGAATTACTCTCTTAAAGGTCTTTTTTTCCTACCAATATCCTACTATATAATAGATTTCTGGTAGGGAAAAAGGCCTTTCAGAAAACAATTCCTACGGTGAACAGACTTTTTACATGTTTCGACACAACATTGGCGTCATCATCTGGTCTGGAAGAGACAGACAAACACACCAAAAGAATTATGGCACAAATAACATAGTGCTAGCCAATGTGGATATAACCTTTTAAATTATGATGAAAGTTTATAAGTTGTAATAACTAGAGTTAATGAAATGAAATAGCATATTTACCATATTATAACATTTTGTGGTTGAGTTCCAAGATGCCTAAGGAAAGAAACTGAGTTGAATTAGAAATTAACGTGTATGTATAAAGTGAAGAGAAAACATTCTGGAAGAAATTACTGAAAGAACAAAGATAGTATATACTTATAATGCGAATGATAATGATTTAAATACTTTGGAATCAGGTAGTAGATAGATAAATTTTGGATTTAGTTTGTTAAATTTTGTGAAAGGAATGGAAGAAGAAAATGACCAAAAAGGAAAGGAATAAGGGTGCTAATCTTCAAGACACTGGCCCGAACAGGTTATTTACCACTATGGAAGGATTGGCGTGAGTAGACAGAATTTGGTTTGATTTTGGTATGCTGATGAAGTTTCCCGAGGTTGTTGATAAGTATCTAATTTTCGAAATTTGTTTGTTCGTTTGATACCATTTTTTGTTGTTTAGTAGGGCAGTTTGAATGAAAATATTTTCAGCTGTGTTCATAGTTGTGCATTTTTAAGTGTTATAAATCAGTTTCATACAATCTTTCATAGGTGTCGGTTGATATTTGTTAAAGGTGATCGGAAAATTTAAATTTATTTCCATCATATTTAAAGTCACTTATATGTTTAGAAAACCTGGTTGAAATTTGGCATACAGATTTTCCAATATATATACAATTACATTCGCAGGTTTGTTGACATATGCCACTTTTTTTCATATTGGTTGGTTTTGTTCAAATTATAGTTGTTGATGTATTTTTAATCTTATTATAAGTGCTGAAGTTAAGCTTAAGTTTGTGCTTTTTGAAAATATTAGTGATCATATTAGTTTCACTTCCAGTGTAGTTGAATTTGATCCATTTTATTTGATTTCATGAGCTACCATTAGAATTTTTGAGTATGATTTTGTTGTTAAGTTGTGATTTTTGTTTTTGAAGGATTCGGTATACTACTGAGTGGGAATAACCATTGGAGCTCAGTAGTACACCGAATCTTTCAAAAAAATTTATTAATGATATATAGTTTGAAGAGAATTTGGATACACTTATTAGAAACTCTGTGGTTATTAATGGCCCAGCCTTGTGTCCAGTATGGTCTTATCATAGTAATCTTTCAACAGTTTCGGGTTATTCAGGTACCCAGCCTCAGGATACAAGTTATCATGAATTCTAGCCTTCCAACCATGTCAACTCGGCGTCTACATATTTTTCAACATTTCAGTGAATTTCTATTCTTACTGTATATACCTCCAATACACTCTTGTTAAAAATAAATGAAATAAAAAGAACAGTTGTTTATTTACCTTTATGCAATCTCTCGAGCAAAGACAAAGAGCTTGACAGGTTTCCATAACAACACGGCTGGTAACTATTGGTGAAATATACGTGGAGAATTTTAATTATAGAAGGTGTTCCCTGTTGCGAGATAACGCATAGTTATAGACAGTTTTTCACGGGGAGAGATAGGTTCTCTCATTACAGTACTTAGCTTTTGTATGAATGGTGAGACCATAATGACTCAGAAATCAAATAGTTCCTCATCCATACTAAAAAAAAATTGTGGTAGTCGCTTGATTCGGATCTTGATTCGGATCTTGATCTGCTCAACAAATGTTGATGGTCATGTGTCACGCGCCTTTTTAACCAATCTTTTGTCCAGTTTCGCTTTCTTCTGTTCTTCTTGAAACCGGTTGATAGCGCAACGGCCACATGTGCTAATTCACACTTACTTATTCGCGACATACTTCTCGAACAAGATAGCTATGCAAACTGAAAAATTGTACAATAATATTGACCGTCTAAAGTCGACTCCTTTTTACGCAATTAATTGACCAAATAATATTGCTTCAATGGTATTGAGCGTGTAAGGGAACCTTTACTGAGACGTTCAGTTAATATATCGGATAATTACATATTATGTATGCCATTTTGCTTCAATATAAAAGCTACATAATCCAACCTTTTTTACTTTTCACAACTTCTGATTATATAATTTTTTTGGGCCAGTTCTAAAGAAGCATAAATAAAGATTGGGCACTAAGGCATTATTAAAAAAAATGGCGGCTGACGAACATTACTTTTGAGCATGTCCAGAGCTATAACTCATAAACTATAGTGTGTTTTTTCTCCATTTATTCGAAATATTTAACGTGAACATTCTGAACTGACTTATTATATCATCACATGACTTGTAAACGAACTTAAATTTAGAACACCTAAAACATCCAGCCCCTTTCGTTTTTCGTTACTGTGAAGATCGAAACTCAAATTTTGCCAATGATAAATTTTTCATCCATGAGTGGAATTTAGCTAGAGACTTTTAGATAAATATACAGACGTGCTACTTGCACTGCTGTGCTAAGGTGTTGGACTCTAAACTATAGTAATCCCGGAAATGAGAAACCAGGTAGAAGCTAATAATAATAATACATCTTTAGATAAATAGACTAATATAAGATGGGCATTTGCGTGTTTGTGGCTGTGTGCGTTAGCGTTATAAATCCAAAACCAAGAGACATATAAATAAAGCTTTGATCTTACTAATATATAAAAATGATATGTTGTATGTTTGTTGGTGACCTGGCGGTATAGGGGTAAGGTGTTGGACTTCTGTGCTGGCGGCCGGGGTTTAATCCTTGGTCCTGGCACGGATTTATCTGATTACCAAACCCTTCCTTCACCTCTGACAAGACATCTTGTGAAAGTGGGGAATGCCAGGCCTCCACCGTGGTTCGGATTCCACGTTAAACTGTAGGTCCTCCATTTCATCTCACAATCACCCTACCATTACACATTAGCGTAAGTGCGTATAACCCGAACGGGTAGTAAGACGCGGTGCTAATAATAATAATAATAATAATAATAATAATTGTATGTTTGTTTTTGCTCAATCAAGCCCAAATCAGAGTATAATCTTAGGATACATAGAAAATTAAAAGATGCGAGTGATGTAGTGGATTAACACTGAATATCCCGATGATTCTTAAATATTTTAAATTTATATTTGGATGTTTGGGAAATAGGAATCTTCCTTATTTTACAAAGCCTACATATTTTACTATTTTTCACTTTGAAACAAAATTAAAATTTGTCAGAAAGGTAAAATAACCATTCCAAAAACTAAGATAAGATCATGGACCATAAAATGGGCCAAAATGGTTCCTCCAAACAATTTCTTAAACTAAAACACCGTGTAAAAATTTTATATTAATTTATTTCAACAACACCAAACCAAGTGTTTATTTTCTAGAGATTCTTACTTGACAGTTTATTTTGCAATACCATGTCTATACTCAGTTTCTCGTTTATTTAAAATAGATATATTTGTTCATGTAGGGAGATTATATTTACCCAACCTTCATCTTTTTGATATATTTATATAGAATAAACAATTCGTATCTTATACTGAAAGAGTTTCTTATATAAAAATCACATATTGCCTTCACTGATATGTTCTCCTTCTGTATGTTCAATGACGAGAGCTTCAAGTTTGATCCATATGAAACATTACGTATTCATTGGTGACCTAAATACATATGAATGTGGATTTATGTAAAAACAACACATAAGAAAATGCAAAATTCAAACAGCTTTAATATATGAACATCATAAATATTTATTTCTAGCCTTATTTCTCCAGAACACGGAATCTGTTTGGATTGAAATTAGAAATGAACCCTATTTTTATATATATTTATGATACGCGAAGCCTATTTAAAAAAATATTTGGGACAAGCATTGTTCGATAAGAAATAATGATTAAATCCATATGTTAAATCAGATTCCTTGAACAAATAAATTCGTAGATTAATTTAATTCTAGCCCACATCGGTGGCCTTGTAGTCTAAGGTGCTACACTCTCAATAATAGACTGTACTGCCGATAACGGGAATATCGTGGTTTAATACCGGTTGGGTGTACTGTGGGTGGTTTTCCTAAAAGATTTCCTATTCTCTATCCACGCAAATGCGTTTACACTTCATATAAATTTAACATTTCTCATCCCCTAATCCATTAGCGTAGTTATAAATAAATGTATAGCCCGAATGGGTAATAATAAACGGTGCTTACAAAACAAATTTTGTTCTACCAATCTTGCTATAGAAAGTTAAGAACAACATAAATAATAGAAGTTTAAGGTGAAAGGATAGAAGTTTAAGGTGAAAGGATAGAACAACATGATTTTTTTTTTAAATCGCCGTGTCCTACTACTTGTTCAGGTTATATTATAGTTACTAAAGTGAGGTAGTGATGAGGAAGGATACATTTTATAAGTAATCTACCGTTGTTTTCATGAAAGAGTGTAGGAAATTTGTTGCGAAAGCCACCCTATGGAGACTCAACCGGAATTCTAATCTTTAATTCCCCGTCATCAGTAGACCAATACAAAACGTGAGTTAATACCTTATACCAGGGACATTAAGACCTCGGCCAACGAGCCACTTGCAGCCCTCGGTAAAAAAAAAAAAAAAA